>OOFC01050822.1:0-10685 GCA_900323345.1 Pseudochromis fuscus | reverse complement strand
ACTTCGTATTTTGTCCAGGCTGTGACTTGAACCGGCGACCCTCTGGTTCCCAACCCAAGTCCCAACATAATAGAACAGGGGGAGATTCAAACATCAGTCAGGAGCTCGTTGTTCAGGACAAATCGACATAAACTGTAAAACTGAGCAGACAAAAGTGGACTTAATTTTCTATCTATCTTCTGGGAAGAAGCCAAGACACACAATATGATTGTATTCAAACAAACTTTATATTTTTATATATATTTATAATTATATTTATATATAATTATAACTTTAACTATCCGTCCATCACATTGTACTGCAAAAAAAAAGTCAGTGCTCACTCTTAGATTATCTGATTGTCACACTGATGATCTTTATTGCTTCAATAGATTTTACTGTTGTGGCATGTACAAAGATCAAAACTGGACGTAATGATCAGCACTACAGCGCTGAGACACAAGTTGTATATAAACTTAAATCAACCTTACAAAAGCACAGAACATGAGTTTATCAGTACCTGGTTTGATTCTGTAGAAATTTGCACAAGATGAGGCTTAAACCTTAAATAATACACAAAACACTGACAGCACACTGTGGGTTGGATTGTTTTTTTTTCCTCCCATAAATATGATGCTTATAATTATACAGCATCAGTGTCTGTGTAATAACGGCTCTTTGGAAACTTTAATCACAGCTGTGCATGGGTAGCGAATGATGTTTTATCACTGTTTTTAAATACACACACAGTTAAACACATGCTGCTAAGCAACCACTCTTAGTTGAACTAAAAAGACATTAATTTAACCGTAGTTATGAACACCTTCTCATTACGATTTTGGCAAAGACTAACTGTATTAAACACACCCTTGTAGCATGCGAGGCTATATTTGGGGTGTCGTTGTTACTAATTCTACTTTCATGTACAAATTGTGTAAAAGTAAAATTCACATGAAGTTTGCATGCCAGTTGGAAAAAAATCAAACCCGTCTAGCACCTGAGTTCAGACGTACTTTCCGAGGTGACGGTGAAAAAGTTCCACAACAAAAGCAGCGCTGCCTGAATGAAAGCTGTCAGTTGGGGTGAGGCCCAAACCTAAACAACCCGATGAGAAGCAGCGAGGCACACATCTACAAACAGCCCTGAAATTCCTCGGTGTTATTCTTCAGGGGATTTTAAAGCTTACTTAATAAGCTAACTGATGAGTAAGACACAAAGTAATGACACAAACAGTGCCTATAGTAAACAGTAGTGACTAATGTTTCTATGGAAGGGAATTCTATGCTCTGGGATTGGTGTTGACATGGGTGACTGCAGTCTGGCACGCGATGTGGGATTAAGGACATAAACAAACCTGAGTCTGACTCCGCCCAAGGCCCACATGCCGAACTTTCCTAATACAGGAATGCCCCACCAGGTCCAACTCCTATCATGTCTTACAGGAAATGTCTAAACACATGAACACTATGTTTTTCCCTGGAGATAGTGTGGAAAACTTTTCCATCCTGGTTAAAAAAAAAAAAAATCACAGGTTTGTATAAAAAACATGGATGTAGTCACAACCATGCCACCCAGTGTTTTGGTGTCAGGAGACGACTTTTTGGCTGTTGCTAGCTTGTTTTTCTGGGGCCAGAATTAGAAAGAAAGGTGGGAGCAGTTAGGGGGTGTGTCTAACAGAGTATCTGAGGCCGTCTGTGACACCACGTCTGTCACATTTGCAACTATAATTCTCTTTGAGGCCTAACATCTTCCATATATATTCAGATAGATCACCAGGAGATTGATAAGAAAATCTGCCATTAGCTAACAGCATCAGAATGATTGGAAAATTGCCGACTCAGTGTTTCATGATAATTTTTAAATTGGCAAAGTCATTTGGAGTTTTGACGAGCCAGCATCTACTGGCCAAGAGTGGTATTACACTTGCTCAATGGCTTTACTTTCAGAGCTGGTAACTAGGTCTATCGACTGGGGCGACTGTGGCTCAGGTGATAGAGCAGGTCGCCTATGAATCACAAGATTGTGGATACGATCCCCGGTTCCTCCTGTCCATGTGTCGAAGTGTCCTTGGGCAAGACACTGAACCCTAAGTTGCTCCCAATGGTGGCTAGCGCCTTGCATGGCAGCTCGGTAGCCATTGGCTTGTGAGTGTGTGTGTGAATGGATGAATGAGTTGCCTTGTAAAGCTCTTTGGGACCTAGCTATGGTCATGAAAGCGCCATATAAATGTACTCCATTTACCATCGTTTATATACAGTCAATTGGAAAAACTGATATTTCCCTACAACAAATGTGGTTTTCTGATCAGGAGAGAGGACAGAAGTGTCTCTCACCCGTCTCACCTACTGTCTCCCTGGACAGATACACACTATAAAATACACAACTTAAGAATTATACACGTATTCAACAAGCAGAGGGAAGAGGAAACGGTTGTGAGCTGAGGGTAGATAAGAGGTTACAGCACGCAGAACAACAATACCTCACTGCAGCCTATTTAAAAATAAAGTATTTTTTGAGACTGAGAATTTAGTTGAAAATATTATGACTGTCTTATCAAATGAACTGGTTAAGTTTAATCTTTCTTAACTGATATTTGAGCTCGCTCTCGTAAAGTGTGAACTTGTACACCATTGTTTGAGATAAAATGACAAGTTTATGATATTTGATATATGAGTGTTTTCCAGTTTTCTTCCTTCCTTTAACACTTTATGATAAAGTCAAATGACTTGACAAATGGGCAGCACCTTGGTTAATCTATAAGCACATTTATTTGATACTGTCAAGTCATTTAGAGCTCAATAAAGTCTTGACTTTATTGGCCTGTATAACACAATTGTAACAAGGGATGTGCCCTAGTTAAAGTGTAAACATTATGAAAAGTATTTTGACCCCAGTATGTAACTTAGAAAGCACATAACACGTCTCATTATATCTACATGTTTTTTAAAAACCTATTCAGCTTCAGTACTGCCAGTTCTATGTGATTCATCTGTGATCTGCTGTATCATGCTATAAATGCGATTGTTGACCTATTAGGTAAGATACAGATTTTATTAGACTTGTATTAAGATTAGCTACTGTGGATGCTTTTTCCCAACATTTACAATACCAGGGGCAATAAATAAAGTTTCGGATGTACTTGTATCAGCAGTAATTTCTCTCAGTATCAGTGACAACAGTAGAAATGGTTGATACAGTAATCTATGACATTATCAGGACTTATTCATTAACAAATAAAAGTCACAACATATGTTATACAAATCTTTCTGTGTGTGCATTTGTTTTTGTGTGTGTGTGTGTGTGTGTGTGTGTGAGCAGCTTCTTGTTAACTGTTTTTGCAGCTGAGAACAGCACAGAGGCCTTTCCACACCTCTTGACAGCTGTGTTGTGCTCAGTCACGCTATAGAGGCACAGCAGTGGTCTCCTCCTCTACAGCTACAGCACAGGGCCCTCTAGAGTTTGAGCCACAAATACAGAGTCTCGCTCAGTGACGAACAATTCACAAGTTTCCTTTTAATTTGAAAATAAGCAAACAAACCTTGGCCGTACTAATAACTTAATAAGGTCCACCTCAGAGTGGCACTTTTAGAGTGGGCTGTACACTAAACTGTTATAATCATATCGAGGCATCGGGTGGATTAATGACCCTTCCACTGCATTAGATAATGTGAGCAACACAACATGTTTCCTGATAAAATCCAAGGCTGCTCCATTGTGCTCACATGGCCATATTAGTTGTGTAATGAATGATCAATAATAAGCAATTATTAATTCAGTTGTGCAAGTTTTGGTTTATTTTCACTGAGTTAAAAAACAAAACGGAGAGAAAGAGAGAAAGTAGACTTACACACCACACACCGAATTTGACAAAAACAACTATAGTAAAGCTGCTTCATTTGACTTTTTTTCTGTCATCTAAGCTCCGTGTTTAAGGGGGAAATGTCTTTGAATATATCATGTTTGACAGATAAAACAGACGTCACAAAAATCTGGCTTCTGAGTCAATTCAGCTTTTTTTCAGATGACTAATTGAATAAATAAAATAATAACTTCCTGCAGTATCACCAACTCTTCAAATACAAACAAAAGAGAAAACTACAGTCAACAATATAACAAAGGGAATCAGCTACAATGGAGTTATCAGTCATGATTTTACATTTCAATTTTCTTGTTACTGTTACTGCTTTAGAAAGAGGGTGTGTGCTATTTACATATTGTGTTTGTCTTAAATAATGTAGATAAAATTATCATTGTTGAAAAGGTCTATTTAATGACTAATTACCATCGCAAGTACCTACAAAGGTGGAGCTTTCCACATGAAACTGAAAGCATTTATATGTAATTAAATACAATGATGTTTTGTAGGAACCATGTGTTAGTTAAGGTACAATGAGGTGGAAAATCTAGCTACTGACAATATTTTAAAATGGTTACAATAAGTTATTTGTAGTAAGATTTGTACAGCTGACACCTAATTTTTCTAGGTTCAAATAACAATGCATTGTACAATTAGCATATGTTGTAATAGATGACCAAAAATTGCATTTAGGGAGTCATGACTTAATAAAATGAACACACTTGCAGATTTGCAGTGTTAAAATAAACACACAAATATAGTTTGCCAGTCTATATAAGTTAATAAACATTTGTAAAAACTACACAGATTTCTAGGCTGTGAAAATTAAAATCGTGTTATTGTGTAATTTTATTTTAAATGTTCTGCTGAGCTGGCAGAATATTTTAGGTAAATGAGGGTCATGTGCAGTTGATTTGGGTCACGTACAGTCATGTTATAGAACATAATAGAATAGAATAGAATAGAACGGAATAGAATAGAATAGAATAGAACGGAATAGAATAGAACAGAACAGAATGAGAATAGATGTTCACAATAAACTTTTAAGCAGACTGAGCGAGGTGGGATTTACAGAGCATTTCAATAATGACTCAGTGTTGGTGTTGGTGTTGGGGGGGGAATATTTGGAAAAATATAGAAATGATGCAAAGGAACCTGGAAGGTCACTTCTGGAGATTAATGTATGTAAATATGTTTTAAGCAGTAAAGGAAACATGATAAACATTGTTTGTGCCAGAGCAAGGCGGCAACACACAGTGGGAGGATCAAAGACCTAATGCTGTGTCTAAACTGAAATGGCATAGGGCACTCATTAACACACACACACACACACACATACACACACACACACACACACACAGAAGTGTGCACGTGTTTTCTTGACTTCAGACACCATTACATTGACTTACATTTCCTGGAGACTTTCTCTAACAATAACCACCTTGCCCATCCCTTGCTATGACCTTAAACCAAACTTAACAAGTCCCAGTGATGTGGCAGTGTAAACAAATTTAAGTGCCCAAAACATGAGTAATACACCCCCGCCCACACACACACGTGTACTTTTGGTTGCATTTGTTTGTATGAGCAGGATAATTTTGTGATTTTGTAACTGGTGAACAGTGATTTTTTTCTGTTGTTATATCTATTTATCATCTCATCTTCTGATATCTGATCGAGCACAACACATAAATAGTTGCTTATTTTCAGGAAACTACTATATAATGCATAAGGAGAGGCTGTCAGATGTCATGTTAAATAGTCACAGAAGTGTGTTCAAACATGCCCCCTGCTGGGCACAGGGGATTTGGTTCTGTGTGTTTCAGGTGATTTGTCTCCTGCTTCCTTGTTTTCTGACACACTCAAACTGACTTATCTGTCTAAAGAACAAATGCCAGAAAATGTAGTGGAAATTAATTCAATAAACTCAAGTCAGCCATTGATTGAATCTTGTCACACTGTGGATACAATGGCTTTGATAAAAGAAAATAACATGTAAATGAAAACTCTAATCAGGGATGTTCTTCTTTATGAAACTTCAGATTATTCATGTGATATCTGCAGCCTTACTTCTCTTAAAAGGTGTTTACATGTGGCTCAGATTGCAGTGTTGAGTTGCAACATCAAAACAAAATGCTCAGTTGTTGTTACACTGTGTCATAATCACATATTAATTAATTTAAAGCATCAGTAAATGACAAATGAAAGCGACAAAATGGAAATACAAAACATGACAGTTAATGAATATGGTCACTATTACAAGCAGTACAGTAATCAGGCTCCAGTCCATTGATGATATCCCACAGGGAATAAAACATAAGCTTTTATGGATTCTTTCAGGCAAAATCAATATAGCAGGGAAGAAAAAAGGTTTGAAAATGATTATTAGGAATGGGTCCCATAAACATTTCTGCTTATCTAGGCCTTCAGTCCTGCATCATCATTTTTAATTAATTCTTCCCTGTTAAAATTAAACTTCAAATTTGGCTCATATCAAGCAATTGATTCAAAGTCAGTTTTATTTGTCAATTCTTCACATGTGCTGGACATAGAAAGGATCGAAATTGCGTTTCTCACTGTCCCAATGTGTGGACAAGACATGACAAGACAGGACAAACAGTAAAGTGCACAGGCACAACAGAATAAGAAAATAAGAATAAGACAGATATATATCCTAGCCACCAAGTAACAATAAACAATTCATAGTTGCAATATTGTGCATTATTTCCAGAGTTTGACCAATAAAAATAACAGAAAACCTTTTTGGTGGAGTATCACAGAATAAATTCAAAAATAAAAAAAAACATTTTCACCAAAAAAATGTTAAAATCTGTTTTCAAGAAAAGTTAATAATACTATTTTCTGTAGAACTAACCCAGACAGTGATGTAATTATATTTTAGAAGATTTAGCAAAATGTAAAGATAGTGTTTAAAATTCAAAAAACTTCTGTGGACTCAGGGAACATTTTAATGGTCTTCATATTTTAACACTGGATGAAAATGTAATAAGTTGAATTAACCTTCTATGGTCACAACCCAAGCACAATGCATGTTTTCAAAATCCACAATTTCAGGTACCCTTGTATGCACAACTTGTTGCATGTAGTAGCAGTGAGCTACCAGCTGCAATGAGACAAAGTCACAACTCAGACAAGATTGTCTCAAAAAACATTAGAGCTCTAGCCCAGCACACAAGAGCTCCATTCATTTTCTATTGACAGAGCAGCATGTCGCTAATCTTTATTATCACACAGCAAATGAATATTCTCTAGCTAAATACACCTTGATGTTGTTCCCACTGATGTTCAGCAGGCCGTTTAATCCAGCGCCGGGGTGTTTCCCCGCTGCACCAGTCTGCAGCGTGTTGTTCTAACCGAGGTTGTTAAAACCACCACGCTGCTGTTAAAAATACATTCCCCAGAGGGCTTGCAGAGGTCTTAACGTTAAAGCAGGACAGAAAGCTTTAAGTCTCATTTAATGGAAGGTCAATATTAGTGTAAGGTTTCCACTGTGTCTTTTTCATTTTTACACCTTCAAGAATGTAATTGCAGCAGTGCACTTAAGAAATTAATGCCTCCTTATTGTGTTTGCTTATATTCTGCTGTCTGAATGTGAAATATTAGAACATACGGTGCAAAAGGCCTGATATGTCTCAGACTTTGTTCTTGACCCATAAATCTTTGAGCTACGGGTTACATTGTTGAATATAGAGGAGATACCATAGAGCAGTGGTCCCCAACCACCGGGCCTGGGACCGGTACCAGTCCGTGGGGCAGTTGTTACCGGGCCGCACAGAAAGAATAAATAAAAATATAACCTCCGTTGCATTGATTATTAGAGTCTGAAAGACATTTTATTTTGAAAGGAACGACCAGATTCTCTTCAACTTAACTTTTGCCTCTTGACACGTCAATACCCTTGTCTCGGTCACGTGATAAAAGTATCACCTATCACGTATAACGTCAGATACATTAGCCAAAAAATATGCCCGCAAACTAGCGAAAATGAATAAAATACAAACGTCTTTTTAGAGCTTCTTTGCAAAGGGTAAGAGGACAACTTTTTATGCCGGTCGTGTTATTTTATTTCCGCTGTATTTATCTGCCACACCTTGAAGGCCGGTCTGTTAAAATAATGCCGACATTAAACCGGTCCAAAAAAGGTTGGGGACCGCTGAACTAAAGGCTTTTTGGTCATTGCAGGGGGCGTGGCCACCAAATACAAACTGGAAGAAAAACAGAGGAGGATAAACTTCTGGTGTCTGTCATATTATGTGCAACCTAATGAATCATAATGTTATTTCTCCAGCTTTGATAAGTTTTAACATCCTATTTTCAACACTTCTGGAAAAACATTGAAATACACTGACTCATCTTATTTCACTGCCACTGTGTGTGTCCGGCTCTCTCAGGGTCTCCAATCACTGTGAAGTCACCTGTTGGTTTATTATTGATACATTTTGAAGCCAGGAGTTAGTATTTGACTTGGTATTTGAACATGAGGAGCCTGTTGACGTGAATAAAGGCCTCACTCACTGTAGAGTTCAGGATCATGACGTCACAAACTTTCTGGTCATTTCGTTATATTTTATGAACGATGGGATGCAGATGTTGCGTGGTGGGATGTGACAGTCTCATCACTGGTCTGGGAGAAGTTAATCAGTTGATCGTGTTGTTATCCCACTGTACAGGTCGGGGCTAAAACACATGTCCATCCCTCTGTTTTCACGATGTTGTCATATCATGGCTGTGGTAGGCAACATTAATCTATCACATAAATATGGAAAAAACAATGCTCCTGAACACACCAATACGTCCCTTGCACTCTAACGGATTTGTAATTTTCAGCGCTATAGGCGTGGATGCATCAGCTGTTTGCCGATCATTCACAAAAATCGTTAAGAAAACAATAGCGATCGCTCACATCTAGGCATCTGTTCCACCTATTGAAATGATGCACCACTTGTTTTATTGGTGTCCTGTAAAATGTGTGTTAGAATATTAATATTACGTGTGTCAAATACACATTTTTGGCTTCTGATGCTGTTCGGCTGTTAACTATTGCAGACCACGAACATGGCGGACGCATCCCATGACGTATGTTCCCAAACTCTATTTGACATGGACATACAAGATCAAAACACAACCACATGTGATATAGTATACACATTTACTGGTGTGGTACTTTTGATCCAGCACGTCTTATGTTGTTGGGATGAGCTTCATCTAACAGATCAAAGCATAAATCTAAATCTAAATCTACTGAGTACACGAGGCCTGAGAGCAGGTACAGGCAGGTGAACCACATGAGCAGTCTGCGCTGTGTGTGCGGTCCCAGCTCAGTTTTTCATAGTGATGTCTATTTTTTGTCTTTAATCAGTGTTTTTATGCCTGTAATGAAAATGGCCCTGCAGGGAGACATAAAGTCTATTGAAGTGAATTGAATTGTTCTTCTCTGCGATCTCTGGCTACCAGGCACAGACAGGCCGTTAATAAAAAGGCTATTTGTCAGTCTGTCAGCGCTCGCTCCTCCAGTCAATGAAGACTCGTTGAGTGCGTGGACGCAGCTGGAGGAGGACAAAAGTCCAGAGGGGACAGGGAGGGGACAACGAGGAGAGGACAGCGAGGGGAGGACAATGAGGAGGAGGCAACAAGGTGAGAACAGAAGCAGGAGTTGATGAGGAAAGAACATGAGGAGGGGACAACAAGGACGAGGACAACGAGGACAAGAAGACAACAAGAAAGACACAACAAGAGGAATGAGGGGGAGACAACAAGGAGGACGTGATGACGAGCAAACAACAAGGAGACGAGGAGAACAGCAGGGACAACAAAGAGGAGGTGAGGAGGACGTGGAGACAACACGGAGGACATGATGATGACCAAACAACAAGGAGACAATGAGGAGAACAGCAGGGACAACAAAGAGGAGGTGAGGAGGACGTGGAGACAACACGGAGGACATGATGATGACCAAACAACAAGGAGACAATGAGGAGAACGGCAGGGACAACAAAAAGGAGGTGAGGAGGACGTGGAGACAACATGGAAGACGCAACAAGGAGAGGACATCAAGAGGAGACACCAAGCAGAGGACAGTGAGGACGAGGCGAGAACATAAGCAGGAGCGGAGGGACAACAGAAAGGAAGTGAGGACAAGAAGTCAAGAAGACAGAGACAACAACGAACATAGAGGACGTAAGCAGGATACTACGAGAACAGGACGTGGAAGAGGAGACAACAAGGACAAAACCACAAGGAGAGGACAGTGAGGACGAGGCCGTGAGGACAGGACCAAGAGGAGGAGAGAATGAGAACAGGACAACAAGGTAGGGAGAACAACAAGGAGGTGAAGAGGACAAGGAGACAATAAGAGGACAACACAGCGAGGACAAGGAGGAGGAAACAATGG
Organism: Pseudochromis fuscus; assembly: GCA_900323345.1. NCBI lineage: Eukaryota > Metazoa > Chordata > Actinopteri > Pseudochromidae > Pseudochromis > Pseudochromis fuscus. The sequence continues at coordinate 438 of OOFC01050822.1, read as the reverse complement.
AGGGACATGAGCCTGGAGGTCAAAGCTACAGAGACATCACATCTGTGGTAGGAGACAAGTTGTCCTGCTGCATCTGAATCCAAACTACACTGAAACACTTGGTCACATTGTAACAGGAGGACGTTAGCTCCACAAATGTCTCCTAACAACTACATCTACTACAGTGTTTAAATTTGTTATGGACGAAAAAATGAAATAAATTAAATCCAGAAGCATAAATGTCATGCGGGACAACATCTGCACAGTTTGATCATCTGAGCTGTAAAATAAAACATGAGAGTGTCTTGTCACAGGCGCTGAAACTGACAGAAATCGGGGCTTTAAAGTGGAGGGATGGGCAGATGGATGGAGGGAGGAGGAGGAGGAGGAGGAGGGAGGTGTCAGGAGAACAAACTGAGGGAGCGAAATCCCAGGAAGACTTTCTCTCATAATTAATAA
>OOFC01050821.1:0-17072 GCA_900323345.1 Pseudochromis fuscus | reverse complement strand
CATCGGTGGATCTGGCTCTCATGGTGACCACCTGCCTCGACCTCAGTCCGGCCACCTTCACCTGGATTGGCTCATCAAACAAACACCTGGCGCTTGGCAGCAGCCTCAGTCTCACTTGGGAGGACATGTCTACTGAAGGGGGGAAAAAAACAATAAACAAGCCAATGAGGAGCTGATGACTTTTCTCATGTTTCCAAAGGGACTTTGTTTCATGACGATAACCAGGTATTGTGACTTAACTGATCATTAAACAACGTAAGCAAGAGTCCAGTGAATATCTTAAATGTTTCAACAGTACATTATGATACAACAGCACTTTATTAATCCCAAAGGAAATTGTTGTACAAACATCTACCATCTACCTACTGCAAGAACCACAAACACTTTGTTGGCCAGCAGACATGGGTTTTCCCATTGAAAACTCATGTTTTCAGTGGAATCTGTAGTGTTTTTTTGTGCTCACAAGGTAATCATTGGTCAACTACTGTAGGAGCCAGGATAGTCGTTTCTTTTATTAATTTAAGTTTTTTCACAAGTTGTCTCCATCTAGTGGCTGCAGGATGGGAATAAAAGCCAAGGAGGCCTTCAGGAAGGTGTGGCTACCAAGGAGAGACAGTCCTTTGACCACACAGACACACCACCCACCCAAGGCCTGCAGCAAATTTAGCCTTAGTTGATCTGCAGCATCCTACAACATCATTTTTGTTCAGAGTTTCAAGGAAGTTTTTGTTATAATAAATAGTGCTTCATTTTCAAACCATTTTTTCTCTGGATATTATTTTCTATTTGGATGGATGGATGGATCAGTTCAGGACACCAAGGTACAGCCACCACAGTGAATATACAGGCCAGGAATAGCTACAACAAAGGTAATTCATTTGATTTCATACATTTCCCAAGCTGAGATAACTGATGACATCACAGTGACATCATTGTGGCTCATTTATGCTAAATGGTAAACATGTATTACACAGACAGACTGAATAAAGAACAGACAAAGCAAACATGAAGCCAGGAGTTTGGTATGTGAACGTGGCCATATTGGTTGTTTGGAGCCAGAAGTGACCATATTTGGATATGAAGGGAGTGAGGAGGTGGATCTATACCCTTGAATCCAAGGATACTGTCCAATGTGGATGAGATTGATCCACTAGAACGGTTGCTTTAGCTAATGACATCTGAATGACAAAAAGAAAAGTTTTGAATTGAAGTCAGCTGGAGACAGTATCGTTCAAGTGAAATAAAAAACAAAGGCTGGGACACGTTTCGCATTTGTTACTTTTATCTCTAAAGTGCCCCCTAGTGGATACATTTCACAGCTTCTACAGACGACATAAGTCAACATGGATGTACGGCACTTGCAGCATAAATGAGCTCTTAAGGTTATTTTGTCAGGTTATTTACCAAGTTGCTCCTTGCTTGGTAACTCTGTGTTGGGTAAATTGCGAGGCAACAAAACTTTTGTAGACCTAAACTTTAAAAAGGGATGACATAAGTGCAGCACATTTACCATTCACTTACCAAGCTCCTCCGGAGATGTTAACAGGTTGAGTAGTGCATGTTGACAAAGCCTCGTTTTAAAATTGGTGAAGTGCCTCCTTTCGTACAAATTTTCAAAGGAAAAGAGCATTTTCACCGCTACAACAAAACATCTCTCAGTGTAAACTTTCCTCATCTTTTTTACGAGGACTTTTCTAAAAGCTGCTGTTTTCCACATGAAGATTAGAGCCTTACTGATCTCCTACTTTTTCACCTCATTTTTAATAAAGGTCAGATGTGAATAGTTCACAATTTCTCATCTAAATTTAATGTTCCAGCGCTGATTAAATCTCACACTCTAAAAGCCGTCATTACTGACCGATGCAATATCGCCAGCGCGACTACAGAGTAAGAACCAGAAAACTGTCGGAGCCGAGCCAAAGCTGCAGAGGAATCTGGGTCAGAGCTAGTTAACAGATTTGTCTTTCAGCCATGCTTCTCCGTGTACAAAGGAAAAACTACAGCGTGGCAGTCTGGAACAAGGTCGCTGTGGAGCTGGAAAAGCTCGAGGTCCTGCAGAAAAGGGGCCACAGCAGGGCCGGGCTGACAGCGACATTAAAGTACTACTGCATCTGAACAGCGGGAACTTAAACAGTGTGGGAATAAACACTGAAGCCTGGCCAGTATTTCCATTTTAACATTCACACATTAAACATTAACATCCCATCATAAAAGTCCAGAACAGTACTGTGTGTTGTTAGGTCATGTTTTATGTGACATTTCACAGTTAAACTCTTCAGGGACCTTTTATTTTTTTTAATGCCTGCAAAATTATTAGAAACATGAAGTCACTGGCAGTAAGTACCGTATTTCCCACACTATAAGCTCCACCTAAAAGCCTTTATTTTTCTCAAAAACCGACAGTGCGCCTTATAATCCGATGCGCCTTATATATGGATCAATATTGGTTAATTATGGCTGCTGTAGTCAGGGGGCGTATATTGTAGGGCTGCGGCTAACAACTATTTTAGTAATCGAATAATCTATACATTTTTCCATCGACTAATCGACTAATTGGATAACTAATGCTTGTTAAGGTGCAGTAATAAATAGCGCTGTCAAACAATAAAAATTTGCACGAGGGTGGTTTGTCACAAGCTGGACGGCGGATTAGCTTAAGTGCTAGCAAAATCCCCGACTAACATATGCTTAATGTGGTATTTTAAACAGGAAGTGCTTCAGTGAAGACTACTTTGTGTCGGTCGACTGTCTGTCTTGGTTTTTGTGTACTCACATTTCCCTTGGAGAGGGTCAACGTGCTATTTAGCCTTCTGGAAAAAACGTAAAAATCCGAAAGCCGTGCTGTTTTGCATCTTCCCTCTTTATTGGTTGGTTCCGCTTCTTCTTCTTCCTGTCCCTTTCTGTCAATACCGTAAACAGTGGGAGCGATAGTGCCCCCACCAGTTCCTATGGGGAACTGCAAGTACAGATGACTTTTTCCCGGCTGGTATTTGATTTTACCAATAACAAAAACAATAATACGATGCATCGACTCTTGAATTTCCGCGTCGATGAATTTTTATAATCGACGTAATCGATTATGTTGAATAATCGTTGCAGCCCTAGTATATTGTGATTGCACTAACGTTTGATTTGCCGTAGCGGTATCAGACTGTTTCTTTTACGTGTTTACTGAATCAGGGAAAAGTTCCCTCCACGTTTGTGATGCACTAACTACGTGATAAAAAGTTGCACTAGAAGGCGGCGCAAATACCGGTAAGAGCTACCGGTACGTACGGTACCGTATTGTGAATGTACTAGTTTGTTTTGGAGTGAACGGAGTTGTCAGAACGTTGGTTTGTTTTCTGTTAATAAAGTTTGACTGACTGACTTATCTGACTGTTTTGTTGACATTCACTTTAGTGCAGCTTCATCTAGATGGATGATAACACAACCCCAGACACTACAGTAGTTTCTATTCTATGCACCTTATAATGCGGTGCACCTTATATATGAAAACAGTTTTAAAATAGGCCATTCATTGAAGGTGCACCTTATCATCCGATGCACCTTATAGTGGGAAATACGGTAGTCGAGGATGAAACACCGCTGAGGAATAACAGACCAGAGACGAGACCATTCAGCAAAGACACATTTATTTAGTGGAAATCATCTAGAGAGTGGTACAATGATTAGAGCATGGCAGAAAATCACAACTCCGTCAATGAAAACATTGGGCAGCCATAAAAAAAAAACAAAACTTTTTTATCTTTCTGGTTACAAAAACCTTTATCTGAGACGAGGAGGCACTTAGACTGTTGTGTCTGATTGAGGAAAATGACATCAATCTGCTCTAACATTTCCATACATAACGTTCATAGAAAGATGTCATTAAAGTAGAAGATTATTAAAAACTGGGACAAGAACTGAATTAGTATCAGAAAGCAGGGAGCGCCTGTCTCTACTCTAGTGAACTGACAGTATCGTGGAGAGAGGGCCTGCAGACAGGGACATGATTAGAGAGTTAATTATCTGTCCATCTATCTTATTCTCCAGTTAGATGTCGGTCACTACAAAGTGGTTCTGTCCAGTGATGAGAACTTATCTGATATCAGACTTGCTGTTAAATTCTTTTAGTCTATTCAGTGTTGAGGAGCAGCCTGCAGAGTCTGGTCTACAGCTTGGCTTTGCCCGGCTGCAGCTGCAGGTTCTGGAGCTTCATGGCGAGGCCCATGTTCCCCGTGATCTTCAGCTTTCCCTGGAAGAACGCCTGCGAATCACAGAGGGACAGAGAGTGAGGAGGGATCCGAGGCTCGGTTGGTTCTGTGTTTGGAGAGAACTACATGCTGCTGGTTTTAAGAGTTACCGTGAGAGATTAACTCAACCCGAGGGGGAAAAGTGGGGCAACGGCAACAACGGCTTATGAAATGTCAGCGAGCGGCTGCATGGCACACAGACGCAGAAATGAATGTCGGTGAAGTGGAGTGAACGTGTAAATCAGACGATGGATGTAATCATCCGACCACTCACAGTGGAAACTCTTGTAAAATTCTGTCCTCGGGGGGAAAATCAAAGCTTTTCATGCGAGTTTATGACAGAAATGGGAAAACTGAAATGATCCACTGGGCCGTTTTACTGGAATTTGTCCAGATTTGTAAATGATGGCAGCGGGAAAACTCTGGGCTGTGGCGATGGAGCGTGCACCGCCATCCTTCACCACACAAACACAGTGCGGTGGCGGCTTTTCTTGGGAGCTCTTGGTACATGCAATCACTGCAAATGGCTGTGGATTGATGGTGAAGAGGTGCGGTGAGTGCATCAGTCTTCCAGTACAAATGACCTGGGTGGGACATTGTGATTCACAGCTTTCGGCCACAGTTATTCAGAGTGTGAACACATTTCTGCACACAGCATGAAAAATAACAAGTAGCTGAGGAGTCAAACGTGCAAAAACTACAAAAGTCAAAAAAGCTGCATCTGAACTTAAAGAGACAGAACTTTTAGGAGGCTGTATCAGCACAAATGGATGTTTTCATTAGTGTGCAATCACCTGAAAGACACAACTGTTGTGTTTGTGTTATCTTAGCATGAGCTGTTATGTAGATATTATCTACACGAGGACTGGGTTCTTTCACGGAGGCCGCCATCTCACACCACCATGTTTCTACGGTAGCCCAAACTGGACAAATCAAACCCTGGACCTAGAGGGAGACTTTCATGATTTAAAGCTAAAGAGGCAGATTTGAATCTACTCTCTGAGGCGACATAACACTGACCATCACACTGACATGACCTGTGATCGACAAGGTGATCCGCCATCACCTTCAGGCGCTGAGTGTCCAGACAGTCAGACTCATACATATAAACAAGAGGCAGATGACATCAACTAGTCCTGAATATACACTGCCTGACATTTGGTGTGGCACTGTTTCAATAAGCTTATGCGTCCAGAGTTGTATTAGATTTTCGCGGAGATCTTGTATTGATGATGGAGAGTCCTCAGTGGACCTTGATGGTCATGTAGTGACCTTTTCTTGGCTTTCCATGTCCTGTTATACCTGTCAAAAACTGAATGTGCCTGTTACTTGATAATCGGGGTTTGTCACCCACAGGACAACAGCTGCTGAGGGCATGGTGAATTGTTTGTTGTCACTAAGGTTGTTGCATCTGTACAGTGCCATCAATGATCGCTGATGACGTAACAGGTCTTGAAGGGTTGTCCCATTTGACAGGGGGATATCTCAACCCCTACACCTTGCAACTTCATTTCAAGGGGCAGGGTCGCGGGGTAGGGGGATGGGTAGGGGTAAATATCTGAAATGGAATCGGGCCTTACTCCTCATTTCCCAGAATCGCTACAAAACAAATGTAAGTTGGCATGACCCATAAAGACAAAACAGCCACATTAAAAATGGAAACACAGCAGATTGAAATAAAGCAGAATTGTCCATAAAGTGCCAGAAAACTTTGACTGAGACTGAGTAACACTACAGTGAGTGTTCATGGGTCATGAAGGGACATGTTCGCCAGCTGGACACTGTAAGACCTGAGACTTTAAGGGTGGATCCAACACCATGAAGAATCTTGCCAGGAACAGTTACTACAGACGTGTTAGAGAATATTTCTGCTGCCCTCAAACAAAAGACGTGTTTCTCACTCAAATCACCATTTAATTGCCAGGTATGTCTTTTTTTTCTAAGCAGTTACTTACTCTTCACAGCAATGATTTTTATGTCCTCTGGTGTGTGGGCGGTAAATTGGCACAATGATTGCAATAATGATGCAGCGCAGTGTTTAATCTTCATGTCACCCAGACACCAACAAAATATCCTGTTAGTAGCTGATCCAACTGGCAAACTAATCTGTTCCACTTATTAGGTAAACCTCTGGACTGAGCTCTCAGGCCGAGGCGGGGTGAAGTGAACTGCTCATTTAAAGCGTCCACTTACACTAATATCATTGGCGAGCATTGTGTGGCTCCCTCCAGAAGAGAAATGTGATCGGTTTTACTACTTTAGGAATTTAAACTCGATATGTTCACATTCTTTACATGCATACATTAGTCAGAGAGAAACTTTAATGTTAAATCCCCTTTTATTAGATGTGCAAAAGCAAAACTGCAGGTGAACGTTAAAGAAGTTTAATATTCGGTTGCACAGTCTTTTGATGTGATGATGGCATCAACTCAACAAAGAGAGAACTAAAGGTTTAAATCTGATGAGTGACTTCAAAGCTCAGTTTGCTTGGTGTCATAGTGTTGTTGCAGGGGAAGGCCCAGCCAATCAGATTGGAGGATTTGCTTCAGATAAAATGTGCATGTCCTTTCCTGTATTCCTGCTTCTGTTCAAGTCCACCTGAAACAGCATTTTGAGAGCATGACTTATTTAAATCAAACACAGGTGTGTGTGCGTGGGTGGGACAAAATGTTTCGAGCAATTTGATTGGGCCATTGAAGTACAATGAAACCCCATGTTGAAGCCAATAATGTACCGTATTTTCCGGACTATTGAGCGCACCTGTCTATAAGCCGCTATTGAATTTATTCGAACTGTTTACGTCAGGTTCTGATGTGACGAGGCTAAATGTATCGGCGGCACGGAGCTTGCTAGCTTGTAAAAAGCTAACGAGCTTCGTGCCGCCGATACATGAGCCACACCAGTGTTTAAGCTGCAGGGTTCAAAGCGTCGGAAAAAAGTAGCGGCTTATAGTCCAGAAAATACGATAATAACAATCGATAACGTACTAAATTTGCCCTTTTTGAAATGTAATAGGCAAACAACGTAATAAAAGTCCTGAACCGAAAATGTAATAACTTTTGGCTAATAACGTAATAATTTAATAATTTATTACGTTATTGGCTGCTTATTACGTTTTTGGCCTGGTAAAATAAACAAACTTTGCAAATGTAATAACTGAGCCAATAACATAATAAACTATTACATTATTAGCCAAAAGTTATTACCATATCGGTTCAGGACTTTTATTACGTTATTGGCCTGTTATATTTCAAAAAGGGCAAAATTATTGCGTTATCGGCTGTTATTGGCTTCAACACACCACAGCTAGCAAGTGAACGTTACCAGATAACTACATACAAACTAATGATGCTGTTCCAACAAACTACTGATTACCACCACAGCTGCTACTCTGTCAGTTTTCTGGTGCTAATCTGAACTGTGCTGCTAACAGCAGGTTGATTGGCAGGTGAATGGAGTGATACTATTGGTTGAAATTGCTCTGGGCAACATGACAAAAGTCGAATTTCTGTAATTTCTTTGGCTAACATCGTTCAGTAAGTGAACAATATGACCAGTGATGTGAAGTTGAAGTGGACTTTAATAAAGGCGGTGAGTCAGATCCTGAAGCAGTCGTACGTGGCCCGGATACAACGTCCTGGATGTTCCTCAGATGAACTGGACTAGTTTGCTGCTCTGCTAAAAGCTTCCTTGTTTGGATTTTCTATTTCTGGGCAAATTCCCATTTATTCTTTGGCATCCTGCTGCTGATAAGAGTTTTGTATCAGTCTCTATGGATCAGGGAGCTGAATCACTGAGTGTTGTTTAGAGGGTTCTTCAGAGTTTGAAAGATTTTTCAGCTGCAGTTGATTTCTGTGGGGGCGAGCTGTCCGGTGTTTAGTCCACCAGCTGCTTTCTTTGTTAAATAAATGCAGGAAAAAACCACGACTTTCGGTCTCCAACTGCAATCTCAACAGATGAAACGATGGACTCAAGTGAAAAGAGTAAATGGAAAACACTTTCCTACATAACAGGCAGACTAAGCACTTCACAGTGTTTTGTGGAGGGTTGATTACTCACAGTCTGTGGGTTCATCTTCCCCGTCATCATGGCCAACAAATCTGTATCCGACATGGAAATGGTGCAATCTGCTTTCTTATCTGCAGACCAGAGAGACAGGAGCAGAGCTTAATATAAAAATAGGAACTTACAGCTTAGGGAGATTTACTCACTGACTTCAAAGTATTAAAATGCACTAAAGTTAAAAAAAATAAAATAAAAAAATAAAAAGAAGTGAATACATTCATTCAAAGACAAAGCAGGAAACAGTGTGTGCAGGCCTTGGAGCTTAAACTGTAGACCAGGGGATGTCAAACTCATTTTAGTTCAGGGGCCACATGCAGCCCAATTTCATCTCAGTGGGTCTAAACAACAACAACAACAACAACAACAACTCCTCCAAATGTTTCCCTTTGTTCTAGTGCAAAGAAGAACAAGTACATTATGAAAAGGAGACTTTTAATGCATTATCTTTTTTACCAAACATTTTATGAACTTGAAATTTCTTGTGCAATTTCAAGATTATCCTTCAGTTTATCATTTGCATGTGTGCATTACAACTTACAGATCACAGTGGATCTACAAAGGCACTAAACATTTAGTCACAGGTATCTGGACCTGGAAAATCTAGTATTTCACTTTATGATTAAAACAGGTTGACAAGACCTAGAAATTATTTTATTTTAATGATTTATTTCTGCATACATTTCCACATCTGTGTAGTAATCCTGACCTGACTCGCAACAGCATACAGACTGAAGTGGGGGCTAGGAAAGTTATCCTACTTTGTAAATGTATAAAAATAAATAAATTCATCCTGTGGGCCAGATTGGACCCTCTAGTGGGCCAGTTTTGGCCCACGGGCCATGTATTTGACACCCCTGTTACAGACAGGAAACTGTCCCACTGTGGTCTCCGACTTCTCTCACCTGTGTCGTTGTGAACGCAGCCTTTGCCGTTCTTCACGTCCACAAACCAAGTGGCTTCCTGTCCGTTGGGGCCATCCTTTACTTTGAAGGCAAACACTCCCCCGATCTTCTTCACAAACTGCTCCCCGTCCTGTACAGAGAGGTTTCACACACAGTCAACCAAAACTCTGCTACACAAGTTTAAAGGAAAGAAAAAGTACAGAGGTTTCACTATATTTCCATATAAAGTTAACAGCATGTAATTCAGGGACCATGTTGATGGGACAGTCTGGGTCCTAGTGATTTCTACATTCAAGCCAATGCATAAGTACAAAAAAGTGCAATACCACTTATGGCCACTAGATGTTGGCTTTTTGGTATAAAAAAAAAAAAAAAAAAAAGAAGTTGGCTTCGTCTTGTGGAGCGTGAGAGTGACATGGGATGTCCTCACCAACACAAATGAGATTTTGGATGTGCATGTCTTGTAGAGGTAGCACTGAAGACATGCGGCAGTCTTTGGACTCAAATTCTAAAGTCAGGAGTTTGGCATTTAAACATGGCATGTTGGTTTTTTGGAGCTAAAATTGACCATATTTGGATATGAAGGGAGGAGTGAGGAGGCGGGTCTGACCCTTGAACCTGAGGACACTGTCTAACGTGAATGAGAGGTAAGTTCACCAATGAATGAGCCAAACCACCTGTAAATCATTAGAGACCAGACCTGTCAATGAAACTGACCACGCCCCTAAATCCTTGTCTTTTTGAAGATTAATATTTACTGAATTATGAAAAGATTTTCAGCTGGACCATCAGATCATTTAGAAGAAGAGTTGACTTTAGCTAATGACATCAGAATGAGTTGCAGAAAAAAACTATTGACCGAGTATTTCAGGATTGAAAATAAGGATTTTTGAATTGGAGTCAATTGGAGTCAGAGTTTTTTTGGACACAGCCTCTAGTGGCCATCGGGTGAATTGCATTCTTTTGCATTTCCGCATTAGCTTCATTTTTGAGCCCCACTTGCTTTGTCTGTGTTGTATCCTCTTTCTGCATCGTGCAACACTTGATGGTATTACACTTTTTTGCACCTCTTCAGTTTTGAGACCTGGTTGCTTCGTCCATTTCTATAAACACTCTATGAGCATAATGCAGTAACTTCAATGTTTTGATTCTTGCTGCAAAATCTGAAACCAGACGGTGTCGCTCTTGTGGCAGCCTGTTACAGCCGCTCTCATTTTTCATATGCATCTAAAAAAATCTGAACATTTTGTTGCTGTAGCTTTGTAAATGTCCCTGCTGTGGAACAAATAAAGAAGGATCTCATCCCAGAACAAAGCTTTGTAGTAATTACGACTAAAAATGACTCAAAATCAAGCCCTCCAATAGAGGTGAGTTACTTGGCTGGGGTGGGGTGAATAAAAGCACCATTCACAATTTAAGTACAGTATATTGAAGGAACCACTACTGGTCAGTAGGTGAGGAAGCAAATACATTCAACACACCTGTTGGGGCTAAAGAACACAGACACAAGGCAAAGACTGTTTGAAGGAAAACTTGATAGTGCAGCTTTAAATCTGGAGGCTACACCGTCAACACATTCCTCAGGCTACATGTCTTATTATAGACATACACGTGTGTGAGCAGCACGCTATAGCTCAATATTGATCTTATAACAAAATTAAGACATAAAATGGTTTGGAATATAACCTAATCTGCCCAAAACTGTGACTTTCTGACACTGAACTAAAATGGAAATATAAAAGTGGGACAACAGATTCTCTCTGTTATGATGAAGATAAGCTCCACAGCAAAAAATTTAAGTCTGTTTGTCCAATTTTTGGAGATATTACACTGAATCATATCTCTAAGTTGCCAGACTCCCTGCTGCTAGTTCTGCCATTGATGACAAATCCCATTCATTACATAGACAGCGCTGCCGGCGAGCTGCAGATGAATCTGACATGATTGAGGTCACACAAAGGTAACTGCTTAAAAACACCGGAGTTTTGGAGGAAGCCATTTGTCTGATTGAGTCAACATAAGCTTGAAATTATTTTTGTGCTTCAAAATAAATGACAGTTTGGGAATTGATCCAAAGGTGTTACCAGGAGACTAAAAGCCTGTGTAGCTGTATGACGCAGATCTGGAAACGGTGACTGGACGGATGTTTATGTCAGAAAAGACTGAAACAAAAGTCTCAGAGAAAACCATGGATAGTAGTAGCCACTGGATCTCAAAAGTGAAGCCACTGCTGAAGTGGAAAAAAGGGAGGGTTCAAAACAGCCCATTTCAGACAGAGGATGAAATAAGGGACTGAATAAATGGCCAAAATAAGATAAATATGAACTTTTTTAACTGCAATCTATGTAAAACTATTCCAGATGAGTCTAAAACTGTGATTATAAAGCTGGAAATGGGCATAATATTGCTTTAAGTAACAATATGTATGAAACACTCAACTGAGCAGTATCATCCATTGTATCATACTTAAATCATACTTTTAGATGTGCTCATACTTTTACAGTATCATACTTTTAGATGTTTGTTATCCAGGGATACACTGGATTTTTTACCACACGATAATTTCACACCCGTAATTTTCTTGTCGAAACAATTTATTATAATTTTTTTAGTTAAGTGACCTCAAGCAGTCATGTGAGACAGCATCTGATATTTCAAAAGTGCCCTTGACGTAGTCACCGGGTCTCAAAAGTAAAGCCAATACCACTGACGGCCACTAGATGCTAGCTCCATTCATTCATTTTCTGTACCCGCTTATCCAATTGGTTCGCGAAGGTCAGCTGAAGCCTATCCCAGCTGGCAACGGGCAAGAGGTGGGGTGCACTCATAGACATATACACTAGACACCTCACCAACTGGATGGAACATACGTCAGTGTATCCGCCATCTTGCATGGGTCATTTGTCGAGACTTCAGCAACAACACTGCATCACAGCTCTGCGTGGGGTTGTACAAACCGGCAAAACAACGACAACCGACTGCGTGGAAATGTTTTTTTGTTGTTGTGTTTTATAATTTATTTTTTTATGTTTTATTTTTTTAATTTCAATAAACTAAAACTGAATGCAATGATTCTTCACAGTCATGTAAATGTATATTTTCGTTGCAAAACACATTGCTGTCACATTGACTTGTACAGGTTGGCAGGGTAGACTTGACCCTCACAATATGGCGGGCGCTCTGACGTATCGAAGCGGTGGACGGACACAGGTTCCGCGGCATCTAGTGTCTATGTCCATGTGGTGCACCTTGGACAGGTCACCAGTTCATCACAGCGTCAACACAAAGACATTACACCCATGCACCCTCACACTTATGGTCAGTTTAGAGTAATCAGTTCACCTAGCCAGCATGTCTTTGGACTGTGGGAGAAAACTTTCGGTGAAAACCTGCAAAGGGCTGAACATGCAAACTCCACACACAAAGGTCCGAGCAGAGATTCAAACCCAGAACCTTCTTGCTGTGAAGCAACAGTAGCTCCAATTGACTTCAATTAAAAAAATGGTCAGTCATGAAATACTCAGTCAATACGTTCCTTACACAAGTCATTCTGACATTATGTCATTAACTAAAGTCAACTCTCAGTGATCTGGTGGTCCCTCTGAAAACCATTTTATCATTAAGTAAATATTAGACTTCAAGAACACAAAGATTTAGCGGCAACGTTAAGTTGACTGACAGGTCTGGTCTTTTTCATACAGCATATGGATATGACTCATCAAGTGGTAATATTAAAACATGACAGGTTTGTGATTAGCAACATTTTCTCCTACTGTAAGTCATGTTATCACCTCCTGAAGCTTCTTGTTGATTTCCTCGAACACAGCATGAGCCTTGAACCCCTCCAGTCCATCACTGGCACTGGTGTTAATGGCTTGAATCCTTGACACAGTGAATGCAAATGCACAAGAAAGAAAAGGTAAAGTTAGCGATGAAAGAATAGTGAAGAAAATGAAGCACACAGCAAAAAACCTCCTGATCGAACACAGGACGGTTCCTTGTGGGTGTGCATTGCATCACTGGAGCTGAGTGTGTGTTCACCTTTGACCATTTCATGTGCGACATGTGATCACCACCCACCCAGCCAAGCCCACTCAATTAACACTTCAACTGACACCTTCACTGCTCCATACCCCATCATTTGTACAATCTATAAATGTAATGCATAACATGTCAGCACATGATAAATCACCAGCTAATTTACATGGCACTCTAACATTATTAAATGCAGCTCCCAAGCCTCAGAGCAAATTAACACCTACACTGTGGAAGTAAGATAACTAAGAGTAATTCTAATTTTTTTCAACCTGTCATTTTTCCAATTTATGCAGCCAGGTTGTTGTCCCTGATGAAGATGTGACTCCTCATCCCCACAACAATAGCACACCACACAGAGCCACAGTGGTTGCATTCATGACACACACTGAAATAAAACAGAATTAAGCTTTAATTCACACCTTCTCTGCAACATGTGCGCATTTGTTTTATCTTATTCAGGCTAATATGAGGATGTCAGGCTGAAATAATTCAAGTAAATTCTCATCCTGCTGGAATTGTAGATTAAGTTTGTGAGGGAATTGTGTATGTCTCTGCATAGTCACAGGTAATTCTCAGTTTAACAATTATGATCTGGGTTAATATGGAGTCTGGGAGAGTCCAAGGTTTTCTGTTGATAGACTCCTCAGAGGGGGGGAATTACTGACATTCAGATGTGCCTAAAAAACAAACAATGTGGCCCTGGAAAACTCAAACAATCTCCAGTTCTTGGAAGAATGAGTCATCATGCACGAAAAGATAAAAGGACATCCAGATCAGAGAATAATCACCCTCCAAAGTGAGATACCGATCAGAAAAACTTGCATTGTCTCTCTGTTTCTCCTCTTTATAGAGTGTTGAATAAATATTGTTGCCTAAGACATTCAGTGTCCAGAGGAAACACAAGTTTATCAGAAGGTACAACAGATATTCATCACAGAGTTGTGATTTGAGATTGAATTTGTCCTAACAAAAAATGTTAAAATTTTTAGAGCTGAAAACGTGATCAGTGTTCATTTGAGTTGCTGTGCATGGATCATGTGACTGTGCTGTGTCAGAAACCCTCTCAACATGCCCTGAGGCAACAGATAAGAGGCCATAAGTCTCACTTTCTGCATGTTCCTGCACTTTACCAATTTTCCACTATTTACTCACCGACAAATTGTGAATACAATAGCTATTTTAGAAAAAGTGGGTTCTATAAAATGCATCATTTTATATTCAACGTTTTAATATCTGTTTAAACATCATAAGTTCTGGCTTCACTGGACTCAAAAGTCATATTCTCTCAGTTACAAGTCTTCTTGCTCACAGTAGTATACAAAGTGCTGTTTACTATTATTTTTGATCAACAGATCATAATGATCTCTGGATAGTCTGCTGAAAATCAACATTTTGTCCCTATATTTCAATGTGACATTCGTGTCTCAAAATGAGGATCCGGGTGCCTGTCCTGTCAATCAGCCTGTACTTCTGCAGGTTTTTGCTCAAAGACAACACGAGATCCAGCTGGAACAATCCACAGTCGACCAGCCGGTCAGTGACACGGGTTATCTCCGTATGAAGTCCGTATGGATGTCTCCATCATGACGCACCTGTCTGTGAGTTAGCTGAGAGGCAGCTGGCACTGATCCACGACCAGCTGCTCAGGAGGATGCCGGTGCATTGTGCAAGAAAACAGCATCACAGTTTTACCACAAAACACTCTCCACTACACAGTTAATGTGCTTGGAAGCAGTGTGAGGTCACCAGGCTAAGTAATAAGGTGCTAGCTTCAACCGTTTGCTTGACATTTAACCTATTTATTAGCCAACTTGTTGTCATCGGGGAAACGAGGGTGACTTACGTGAGTTATCTGAAAGCATTTAGCAGTAAAACAGTACGAGTGTTAGTATTCTTACCTTGATGTCTGTATTTCGGGCATTTTCCTGTGTAGGTAGGAGGACAAACAGTGGCTCAGGTCTGACACTCTGGTGTAGCTTGTACTTCGCCTCCCGTGAGCTCACTTCCTTGTTTCTTCCTGCTTTTCCGGGTTCTTCAGACTCGATGTGTCGATGTCAGAGTCTATGGATCGATTGACTGTACTGCGAACGGCCGATATGTATATAAACAGTTTATGGAAACGTTTACTCCTCTATACTATACATCAAAAATGAACTTCTAAGATATCTGTTTAAACGGTTTATTTAAGCTGAATGTTTAACCCATTACCAACACTTCACTTTTATTATCTTGGCCAAAAAATTACTAGCCTATTTATGTTTAGTATTTTAATTACATTTTTCACTTTTTCAATTTATCTGATCTTTATTTGAAGAGAGGGAGGTGCCATTGTACTGAGTATAAAATACAACAAAGATATTTATTATTTCTATTAATTCTGATGCTGACTTTAAGATGTACCTATGGTTTTTCTACTGCTCCAGGCAAACACTGGTTGAAATTAAAGTTCACTTGAAATGAAAAATTAGTTTTAATCCTTTTAGATCACGTTGCTTATTGTGTTGTTCACTTAACAACATCTGCCAAAGAAATTACAAAAATTTGTTTTTATTTTTATGTCAAAGTTTTGCCACATTCAAGTTTTGTTTTTATATATCATGTGACTTTCTTAATCTTGCCCAGAGCGATGTCAACCAATAGTATCATTAAATCCACTCGTCAATCAATTTGCTGTTAGCCAGTTAGGCTCTCTTCTCCATCAGTCTACTTTCAGTGTTTGCTGTTGTTGATTTTCCCGGGGCAGGGTTAATCTCTACAGGAGGCCCAGGGGCAAACATTTGTTGTTGGGCTCTTACTTGTGAGGGAGTTTTCCTCTGTGTAGTCACAGGTCATAGTAGATAATCATTCATGGTCTGGGCCCTCGAACACCCTCCAGCTCTTGGAGGAAGGGGTTGTCACGCATGAGGACATGAAGGACATCCTGACCAGAGATTAATAACCCTCCAAAGTGAGATACCGCTCAGAATTGATATTGGCAATACCAGTGTAAACCAGCGCTGGTCTCATCGGAGAACAGACCTGTCAATCACACTAACCAAACCCCTAAATCTTCCTCTTCTTTCAGCCTAATCTCTACTTAATGATGAAATGATTTTCAGATGGACCATCAGATCAATGAGAAGAAGAGTTGACTTTAAAGGGGGGGTATTATACTTTTTCCAGATATATTGTACCACTCTATGGCATACTCCAATGACTATGTTACCTTAGGTTGATCTGTAAATGCTGTAAATAAAAAAAACAACCTTTATGAAATTTGCCCTCACATCATGGCCGTTCTGAACGCCTCGATATTGGACTCTGTCTCTTTAAGAGGCTCCGAGCCTTTCAGACACTCCCCCTTCAGCACGCTGTCCATGACGTCATCACAACGCCGTATTGACAACTTTCGCTGCATTGTTTTGGAAAAAAAAGTTAGTTTTTATCACGTTTGAGCGATGGCGACGCAAGATGTTGTACAGCCTTACGAGTACGATCCTGTGTCCGACCCGGAAAGTGCATTTTCTGATGAACCGGAGAGAATTCAGAGGCTCTTACAGGACGTGTCTGCATGGTAAGTGCGATGCTACTACGCTTGCAAGCCTTACTGCAGTACACGCCAAACATACACACGCGTAGCATAGCTGTCTCCTACTGTACACAGATGTACGACAGGTGAAGCTAGGAAATGCTAACAAATAAATGTGCCGTGAGAGCAGTTCAACTTACCAGTGCAGGCTGCAAAGGAGTTCTGCAGCAGGGATTGCATTGTCTTTAAGTGACAACTTTCTTACTAATCCACTGTCACATGAACTTTTGTTTAGAAAGCTGTCGTCGGTAAAGTGCCTCGCAC
>OOFC01050820.1:15304-44405 GCA_900323345.1 Pseudochromis fuscus | reverse complement strand
GTGGCCGCCAGCGTTCAGCACCCAGCGGTGGTGGAGGGACATGAGGGCGTGTCTGGCCGTGGTGGGCGTGTCCTTTCCATCCTGAGTGTCTGCGTTCTTCAGCGGCGAGAACTCGTCCTCCCGCAGAACCTCGTACACGACAAACGTCCTGTTGGAAACACAGGAGTGGAAATAAAAACTGTGACGACCGACTAAACAAGACGCCATTTCTTTTCATTTTCAGCTTCAGTGAAGGGCGAAGAGTTTGGTATTTGAACGTTGCGGTGTCGGGTGTTTGGAGGCAGAAGTGACCATATTTGGATATGAAGGGAGGAGGGAGGAGGCGGGTCTGACCTTTGAACCTGAGGACACTGTCCAATGAGGATGAGACTGGAGTTCAAACTAACCCCGCCCCTAACTCCTCCCCTTCTCTCAGCCTAATATCTCCTTAATGATAAATGATTTTCAGATGGACCACCTGTCAATCAGACTAGCCCCGCCCCTAACTCCTCCCACCAGAGAAGAAGAGTTGACTTTATCTGATGACATCAGAATGACTTGTGGAGAAAATGTATTGATGAATATTTCAGGATTGAAGATGAGGATTTTTGAATTGGAGCCAGCGCCTAGTGGCTGTTGGGGGTATTACACTGAGACCTGGTCCACCACAAACCCAGTGTCCCAGTAATGTGGGATTAGGATTATACAATCCTCGAGACGGCTCCTTATATAAACCACATGTGGCACAGCAGAGTCTGAGGGTCCAGACCAAACAGCACCGACAGATCACAGACAAACACTGAAGCTCTTTTTAGAAATCTGGTTGAACTGAGTCAACCCATCTGGATTCTGCCTGGAAAAATTAAAACTGCCAGTGTGCCAGTGCCGGCCCGGCTCCACCAAAAACTCTCCGTCATGATTTTCACTTTGAAATCTGGAGGAAGTTGAACGCGGCTGCGCTGTTTTTCCATCAGTTACTGGAATCCATTGGTTCAACGTAAAGTTCTATTCGTAGCGGCGTGACTCAGCGCTGATGTCATGTGACACCGGAGGAGGTGAACAGCTCGTAAACCTCCGTCCTCCTGCCGAGAATCTGGCAGGAATATGTCTGCTGGACCAGACCCTGGAGGAAAGGCAGGACCGGGGCTGGAGGACGGGGATCGGGGACCAGGGCTGGAAAATGGAGGCTGGTTCATGGAGGATGAGACAGGAGCAGCTCAAAGCTCCATATGCAGCCCAGCACAAGTTACACAGTGTATTTATTTACTGTCACCAGATGTTTTCAAAGGAGTGAGACATCTCCCCTCCTTCCTATCTCTGAATGAAGTCTCCATCTTTCTCGTCTTTATTCATTTTTACAGGATGACTCCTGCTGCAGCAGCTCTGTCCACTTTTTAGTTTTTTCTCTTTTCTACAACCTCACTGCTGCTTTACTGCATCATCACATATCTGTTTATATTAAGTTCAAGGTTTACATAGATCTGTAATTGTCTTGTTTTTTGCACATTTTTAATTTTTAAGTCTACACTTTCATTTTTCAGTTTTTTTATTTTGCTACATTTCATTGTTGCACTGTGTGCTGTGTCCTGCTGCTGTGAAAAACCTATTTCCCCGGTGTGGGATCATTAACGTGTCTCATCTTATCTTAATTAACACATCATTTAAACAACCTTATGCTGAAAAGAGCCATTAAATAATTATGTGATTCATGATCTGATTAGCTGACTAATCGGATCAATCAGAATATTCCTACTACTCACTTTGCAAACTGGAAGATGTCAAAGACGAACTTTTCCATTTTGATCCCATTTGGTTTGTCGGGTTTGATCAGCTGACCCTGAGTGTCCACGTACGGGATCTTCTTCTGGGCCACGTGATGCTGCAGCTTTGGCTCGTATTTCCTGAAATATACACAAATATAAAAAATGTGTCATGATGTTTCGATGCAAGAAACAACTACTGAAACAAGATGGAGACACATGTTCGCTGTCTTACTGTACGACATCTCTGAGGAAGGAGAAGGTGAAGAAGTGATTGGCTACGTTTCCCGAGTTGAACATCAGTCGACCTTCGGTGCTGCGCATCTCGGCGGTCGCCAGGGTGATCTCGCTGTACTCCACCACCTGATAGAGCCCGTCTACTTTGCAGACCACGCCCACCGCCTCTGTCGGGTTGGTTTTCTCCACCACCTGGAAACAAAGGTGGGTTCAACTTTAACTGGGAACAAGCAACAGTTTGGTATAAAAACGACAACTTTCTCTTTACAAAACACTTTCAGCTTCCACAGGACAAACTCCAGCACGTTTGCTTTGGTTCAGTCACAGACCTGCCCTCCAACCAGGATGTCCACACATCCAGACTGTGGATGAGGGCAGGTAACATCACATCCTGGACTCGACCTGTTCCACCTCCTCTCCTCTGGTAGGCGCTACACAGCACTTCCCGCCAAAACTACCAAACACGATAACAGTCATTCTTCTTGTCGTATGATTCTGAGGGACAATGTGTGACACCGCTCAGTGTGGCGACGCCCCCACCTGGCGGGCAGACTCATCACCGATACTGATTTACTGATTTCTAGCAGATACCACTTTACAAGGTATATTAATGTTAATTAATGTTCCCCTGACATATGTAATTGATACTGCGTGCTCATGAAGAGACCTCCCTTGTTAATGAGCCCTTAGCTTTCAATGTGGTTTTTTTTTCTAAATAAAAGACATTCATAATATTTTAAACATTTGAATTAATTGACAGATGAACTTCCACTTCACCCTTTAACACCTGAGCCTCCACATTTCCACCTGGACTTTTTATGCTTATTTTGATTTCAGATTCAAATTTAACAAGTAAAATCTAACATGCGTGTGCAGTTGCAGTGATTTTGTTCACTAAAACGCTAAAATTAATTTCATTTTTGTGTTTTTCTGCTATTCTTTCTTCAGCGTCACTGTTATTTCACTTGTACAACACGTAGTGTATAGAGTAAATCGGCTCCTCTTCCTGCTGAGAGGCGCTCGTGACATTACCGTAATGACACCATATTCACTGTAAAGTGCAACGTCTCAGCCTCAGAAACCATTGGAATTTTCCCGATTGCGCAAAACGCGACGTAATTACGGGAATCCAAAGACGCATGTGCAGATTTAGCACCGGCGCTTTAGTTTTTTGTTTACATTGCAGTGGATGAACACAGCTAAACATCATGAGTGGAGACGTGTTACTGTTCCTGCTAAGATCACAGAAAGTCCTCTCGGTCTCCACCTCAGCACCTCTCACCAATATTCACGTTCCCAATCCTTTCTGTACATTTTCTCTTTGTGATGATGCTAGCACCTCACTCTGTTTCTCAGTCTCATTATCTCCATTATTCACTGACGGTTCATAGTCAGCGCGCGTCTACCTCCTTGTCCCAGTGTGTGTGTGTGTATCTTCATCACGGTGCAGGTGTCATGACAACAACAAAAAGTTGACAACAGCTAACATCGGGTCACCAGTGTCTCGCGCCAGCTGTTTAACTGAGGAGTGGGTGTGGCTGCGGTGAGTGAGCTGAACAGTCAATAATGTCAGGTGTTAAACATTAGCTGCCTGGGGCTCGGGAGGACAGGGCGGACAAGTTTTTGTTTTTGAGAGCAAGCATTGATTAGGCGGGACACGGTCTCAATTTGCGGGACGCGTGAAATGGGCTTCAAACGCTGTACGCGCACGCGCTGCGCGGGACGGGTAATGGAAGCAGTGGAGATGAGGAAACGTGCGATGAACAGGGATGAGGGAGTCTACATCCTGTCCCACACCTGCAGCGCCGTCTTGAAGGGGGGGCGATCAGACAGCAGGAGGCGTGGTCCACCTGTCAGACCTGATAGGCTGACCACGCCTCAGTAATATCAGCTGATAAGGCACGTCACCACCTGAGATCTGGATGACGCCCTGAAGAAGACGGAAGAGATCTGAAACTGTCGACTACGAAAGGTATTTAAAAACCTTAAAACACTATTAAATGGCCTGATATAAATGAACAACACTAAGTATGTCTGTTTATATTGTTAGTAGTTAGAGAAAGTTGTGAGTCAAATTCCTTCTGTTTCAGACGGTTGGAGAATAAAGCTGCTTCTGAAGCAACAGAAAGAGACTGTGAGTGAGTATCTGCTCTGAAGTGATGAGTGGATCCCACTTCATACAGGCAGCAAGTTAAACACCAACCCTCTCCCCCCTCGGCCCATCTGTTGGTGGCTAATGACAGAGTGGAGTCCTGATGAGGGGGTTGGTGATGGGGGTGGGGGCTGGTGAAGCCACATGAACTGTTGGCAGAGCTCAGTAATTTACGATGCAGAGGGTGGGACTCCTCTGCTCCACCACACAGCTCATAATGTCAAACAGGAGCAGCTTCAGTTAAATATTTCCCTCTGCTCCGCGGTGGCTGGAAAATATTCATAAAAACTATTTCACAATGAGGCCTGGTCAGAAGTGATGTCTCCGGACGCTCTCTGGACGTCTGCTGCTGACACACTGTGATTGAGAAGAAGTGACTTTGTGTCCTGACGTCGTCGCCGTCGTATGAAATACTTTTTCCAGAGTAACTGGGAGCAGCCATGCTGAGTCACAGATGCATTAATCATCTGCTGTTGCCCAAGGAGGACACGAAGTTCACCAAGTCATTAATGAAAAGAAGAACATGTCTCCCTGTGGTTGCTCGTTGTGCTTCACTGCCCATTGTTATTTACAGTCCTCAATTAGTTTAATTATCTATTTATCTCAGAAACAACGTCACAGCAGGACGCTCGACAACAACAACAAGTCTCTCCCAGTTTCACTTGATGCAGGTTCTTTGTTGCTTTTGTTCGTCCGTCTGTTTGAAACCTTGTGGAAAAACTGCTGAACAAAGATGGTTCTACACAGGAACATGATCCAGTTCAGAGAAGTTCAGAGGTCCTGAGATCCTGTCTAAAAAAACCCTGAAAGTCTCTATTACCTGTAATGAACAAGCTTCATCTGTTCTGTGAACATGTGTGGTACAAACTGTGAAGTGATTCAGTGAAAATCGACTTCATGCAGGAGGATAATCTCCACTCTGAGACATTTAGATTCAGATCAGACACAGATCAGTCCTGGACCGAGGTCTGTCCTCTCAGTGAGTTATAGTTTCTACATTTACACAAATCTATACACGTTAAAGCCACTGTTGAATCCTGTAAACAGTCTTCAAGCTGCTTCACCTGACAGACAAAGGCTTTTTATTAAGTTTCAATCTGTATTCATATCATCACTGAAATATCTCCAGGGGGATATCTGCACAAAACCAAAGAGCAGAGTTTATTCTGTTATTTATCTTTTGATTCTTTCTGCTTTTTTCTTGTGCACCTGGAATTGCAGATGTAAATATTTGGATTTTAGATATTCATAGGTTAATGTCTTACTTTGTTAAAGCATTTGAGTGTCAAACAAATGTAAATATCAATAACTGTTTTCATACTATTGGAAAAGAGTTCAACCCTGGAAAGTTATCTCTGAAAAACTGAATCACACTGACATCATCACATCATGTTATCTGAGATCAGGTGAAGATGAAGGTTCTGGGCTGCAGGACTCAGTGTGGGTCACAGCTCCACCCAGTGGTGAGCTGTGGAAGGTGCAGCTGTGAGAGCTGAACCAACATCCGTCATCTTTCAGGACCTTCTGGAAAAACTCGACTGACCGATCAGACCGGATCTCACGGTGACACACTTTGTCCTCCTATCACGTGGTTACAACCCTCAATTACAAACAATATTTACAAACATACTGAGGAACCCCTCCCACTTTAAGTTTAACCTTTGTCCACATCCCTGCAGAGCTAATGACACTTCACTGTCAGATCAATTATCAGTAGAGGTACAGCAGGAATGTAACTAATCCCCACCTTTGATGTTTCAGTCGTTACAAAGTGAAATATTTAGGAAGCTGCTGCTGATCATGTGTTCGAGCAGGAGACCCCAAACAGACCGGTTTCATGTCAGGCATACTTTCACGGAGCGGTGGTGGCGTGGTGGGGGTGGACGGTGCAGCAGTAAAGGAGTCGGTGGGAACTCTGAGCTTGTTTCTCTCAGACAGTCCCATCACCACAGATGTTTGTTTTTAGTTTTTCAATTAATTTTTGTATCATGTGACTGAACCAGGTCCATGTCCAGAGGAACAGACACATGATGTATTGTCAATAAAACAGAAATAACAGTTTAAATCTCATGTTTGGGGACCACTGTACTAGAAAACCAGCAGGAGGCAGGACCCACCTTAGCTCCACAGTCCGCTCCCTTCTGCACACAGAAACCAACAAAGGCGGGGTCCGCCACTTTGACCAGGATGTTATCCACGCAGTAAACATGGAGGAACTCAATCCCCCTCCGCTCCATGTCATCCATGATCCCCTGTTTCCCCAGAGCTCGGTACAGACCTCCGTTACCATCTGCAACACAAACACACGACACACTCCGCTCACACACTCTGACAAACACTGAGGGGTGAGGCAGGAGTCACAGCGCCCCGTTTGGTCGTACCGGGCGCCATGGAGAGCTTCCCTTTGCTCTCCAGGATGATCTTGCCGTTGTAGTCCATGGCCGGCAGCATGCCCTGCTGGAAGAAGATGACGTTGTTCTCATCCAAACCAAAGTAGTGATGCCGTGAGAAGAACTCCTTGGTGGACTGCATGGTCCTGCCGCTGGTCATGATGTACCTGAAGGCAACACAGAAGCAACTGGTTCATGCTTTGAAGTGTAAAACATGTATCGAGCTGGGATACATATAAAACTCCACTGTAATAAACGTATACAGTTTCAGTAAATGACAATAAAAAGAAGATGGCGTCATGCTGCCGTTTCAAACAGCTCAGTGTCAGGAGGACTCTGCCCACCTCTAATCTCCATCGTCCACATCCTGACCTGTAACCAGTCCTCTGCAGGGAACTAATCCTTTCCCAGTAACTCAGCTTCCTTCACTGACTTCCCTTTGATGCTCACGGTGCCCTGACCCAGTTAATCATCATCCAAGCATAACCGGGACAAACTGCTTTAGTTCTCACACAAACACAGAGACTGTGTGTGTGTGTTTTTGCTCTAATGAAGCAGCAGACTGAGCTGAATGAAAAGCCGTCGTCTCACCAGGGTATACAGCACTGGATTTTGTGCTTCTGCTCCGCCAGCTGCTGCAGCTTCAGGATGCGCTCGGCTTGGGTCTGAAAGAGGGTTTTGTGGGACGGCAGCCCGACGTCGTACATGCCTTTGGGGTAACAGACCCCCAGCCTGGTGCCCTGTCCTCCTGCCAGCAGTAAGGCTGCAACCTTACTCTGAGAGACGCACTGAAGACCTGAAGGACAGCAGAACACAACAGTCAGCAACAGAGGGGAGGACACATGTGTCCTACAGGCCTGTTCACACTCGGTGCGTCTCACGTGATCGGATCATAAGCGGACAGAACTAAATACAAGTGTGAACGACCAGAGACGCACTGAGATCTGATCCCTCAGACCACATGTGGAGGTGGTCTGGGATCCATGTGACCACACAGATGGTTTATATAATGGACGAAGCTGACCTGACATCACCCGTTGGTTTGTGGACTCACATCCTTATCCAGGAGTTTGGTATCTGAACGTGGCCATGTTGGTTTTTTGAAGCCAGATTATTATTATTAATAAGTACATCATCAGGCTATGTTTAAAAGCTGAGAGCTGAATAAGAGACAATTAATAATTATGTGCTTCAGAATCTGGTTTGTCGACTAATCGTTTCGATACAAGATGATTAATCGAGTATCAGACGTGACTGACCACGTCTTTGTAGTGAACCCTAAAAACCACTTCATCAACCACTTTGTCACCATGTTCAACATGAACCTTCTCCTCTCTGTTAGCTAACCGTTTACGAGAATTTCCCCTCTCTGGCGAGTTACGTGACAACTGTGCGTTGCCATGGTGACATCAGAACACAAGCGGTCGATTAGAAGACGCATGTTAATAACACTTTTACACGCCTGTATTTAAGATAGTGGCAGGTATCAGGGGCTGCACACAGATACGGTGGTGCTCTGGTGCAGTATCTAATCTCTGTGGGAGGACAGCTTAGATAAATATTAATAAACTTAATGCTGATAACATTCATTAATAAAACGTATTGAGACATTTTATGGTTCATTTATGGAACAATCTGCAGACTCGACAAATTAGAGTAACCCTGAACTAAACACTAATAACAACTTTACTGTGGTTCAGTGTGTTGATGGGTAACTGTGGTGACATGATGTCTATGTGAGTGTACTGGGCGGGGTCACTTAAAAACTATGAGTACACACACACACAGCAAACAGAATTGGCCCCGGCGGAGCGTGATGACCTCATCATCGAGGGTCAGCTCTACGTACGTCAGCCACCAAATTCACTCCAGATGTTTTCTGCTGCCCACCTCCACTGTCATCCTCCCCCAGCACCAAGAACGACTCGCTAACTGGAACAATACGAGCTGAGTTCATATTTCCAATCTCCACTGGGAGAAGAGGGGGAGTGGGGATAGTTTACACAACCACACAGAGCGAGGACTTTGCAATAAGCTCTTACATAAGTCAGTTACTGATAGTAGAAGAAGAAGAAGGGGCTGCTGATCCATCTCAACATCCTGCATCTGGGCTCCATGTGATGTGTTAATCCCTTTAAGCTCCGCTCTCACCTGCAGCTCGTCACGTGGTGGAAATCATTCTCACTACTGAGACTCTGATCTTCAACATCTTTTTATTATTATCATCATTATTGTGACTTGTGTATGTTTTCTGGAGTCTTACCTCCACAGACTGAGTTACAGAAACCATCACCATGTTCAGGACGTTTATACTTGGATTCTACTTTTTAAGACATTCACCTTGTTTTAAAATAGTTATTTTGGTATAAAAGTGAAAGGAGAGACTCTGCGAGACCCCTTTAACTTACTCTTTGAATTCTGTTTTTATTTTCCCTACAACTTCTTCTATTCCTACTTTTCTACTTCTTCTATTTCTATTTTTCTAATTCCACCTCTTCTACTACTTCTACTTCTTTTCCTGCTTTTGTTTCTACTGTTTCTTGAGTAAATTCCAACACTTCTTGTCCGATTATTTCATCTTCACGTTGCCTTTTGAGACATAATTACTTGACTTTGGTCCGTGGGGGCTAATCAGTTCGAGGTAACAGGCTGGTCTAGTTTAACAGCCGACAGCAAACACAATAAAGCCTCACAGTGTCAACTGTTCTGGGACAATAAAGGTTAAAAGTTAAATCCCGGCATGCAACATGTGTGATGGGGCTCACCTATCTGCTCCCAGTCTCTGACACTCTCCCTGTCCCTGGTCACGCTGCCCAGGACGTCCCGGGGCACCGGCTCCATGCGGGCGTCCATCTTCTCCTGCTTGCTGCTGCTGGATGTCTCCATGGCGCTCTTGAAGAAGCCGTTGATCTCCTGGAGGTTCATCCCCTGCAGGTCCTGGGTCAGCTCGACCTGCTCTTTGGGGCTCAGCTCGTCCCAGAACTGCAGGAGGTGAGACTGTCCGGCCTCAGCCAGCCTCTGGGGGAGTCCGCTGGTGCTCTGGTCCATGATCTGCTGTGGTTCTGATTAACTCTGCCACAGAAACACATGTAGAGGAAAAGATGGTGAAGCAGGATCACAGCTACGACTGCAGAGGAGGGTCTTATGTTAGATTTCTGGGAAGGTGGTCCAATGCTGGGTCATTTTAACCCAGAACTGAGTAAATATTGGACTAACTACATGCTGGGTTAATTTAACTCAGTAGAATAGACTGTTTATACTGTTTATATTCTTTTTACCCAGCACCTTATTGCTTTTACTCAATGTTTTGTTGCTTTTATCTAACATTTTATTCTTTTTACCCAGCATTTCTTTGTTTTTATGCCACATTTTGTTGTTTCTACACCAGCTCCCTTGGTGTAATTAACCCAGCATGTAGCTAATCCAATATTTACTGAGCTCTAGATTAAACAACCCCAGCCTTGTTGACTGTGTACTACCTATCTACCTAGTTTATTTTTATTTTATTTTATTTTATTTTATTTTTTATTTTATTCTAGGCGTTTCAAGGCACATATGTAAAACCAACCTGGTATAGTTCCTCTCCTGGCCGCAGTTGGTAAAACAAGCACAACTGGTGACACTACCCAACAAGACTTTTACATCATGAACTGCAATTAAACTTCAACCATTTTAATTACAAACACAGTAACCTATACATTTTCAAGAACCCAGTCCACACCCACAGAGATCAGCTTGCCGGACCAGAAACTTCTCACAGCATTTAAACACACAGAGAATTAATCGATACCCCACATAATCAGTAAAAAAATTAAATTATTCATTAAACTTTCAGGGGAGGTGTTTCCTGGAGGCTGATTCAGGTGCAGTGGGATAACAGCGCAGTGATGGATCATCCCTCACAGCAGAGATGAACTCAGTGTTAGCGGAATAAAACAGCTGTTGTTGTTATTAAAGCAGCGATATCTAAAATACTCTAATTTTACTCTGTGTATCCCCACATTTCTCAGTCTGTGATGTGTTCAGGATCCAGCACCACTGAGCTGAACACCACACCAACCACAGCATAGCTAACGTTAGCAGCTAACCAGTTAACTGAGAGCTGACCTGTTAGTTATCTGTTAGTAAAATCGATTAAACATTTGGCGCTTACCGCTCACGGTGGCTCCTCTCGTGTTAAAGACCATTAGCTCCAGTCACAGTGAGGCTTCTTGTTTAGGCTGCGACGCCTCCCTCCCGGACAACACCTCCTGTGACGTCACGCTTGACGTGGCAAACAGCGACGGCGCCGAGAGAGCGGTGGTGGTGCGTTCAGGGCTCTTCGTAATTTAAAAGATCCAAATTTACTGGGTGGGATCGAGTAACGCTGATTACTTTTGTACACGTTTTTCAAAGCAGCATTGGATTGAATCACCCTGATCCAATTTTCAAGATTACCAAATCCACATCACCAAATCCAGATTGCTAGCACTCTACCAGTCTCCCAATAGGAGTCTATATACAGTCAATCGTGAAAACCTTTTAGTTTGCTTCTCTGTTTGCTTGCACAAATTACAAAACGGCAAATGTAATTAATACTTAAGTCTAAAAAAAATAATGAAAATAGTAAGTGAACATTTTCATCAACTTGTTGTATTAACACCTGGGATACACTCCCGACCCTCAGTTACCCAGTCGGATAAGCCTGTAAAGAAAATGGATGGATGGATTTTTGCTTTCTATTTATTATTAATGATAGAAAAACACACAAAGGGTGGAATCAAGTAGGATTCATATCTGGAGTTTTAATTCAAGTGCAGCCATTGCAACATGACAGAAAGTCTGTTCAACAACTTCATCAGGTTCTGTGGGTCTCGTTTCTCCTCTCACTTTGCGGCTGTTTCTTAAACGTTTAATTATTTTCAGCCTTTTCTGGCTATTTCTTTGTCATCTTACATTTTGGAGTCTTGTCAGCAAATTCTGTGTTATTGTGCACTCACGTAAAAATGTGTAGGTGTCTTGTGTCTTCACAGAAACCTCTTTTCGTGTGAGACATCATTGTGTTCTTAACTTCGTTTTCCTAACCCTTACATAGACACAGGAATATTTTGGCAAATTACTATTCTGTAGTGTAACTGGGCAAAAATGAACCAATTTTATGACTTTTTTTACATCATGTTTTTGTTTTCTCCCAGGAAACATTTTTTTTCTCATTTAGGGGAAATAATTGTAACATTCTAGATCAGCTACATTCTTTAATGTTTTGTTTACTAAATTTTAAAACGTGGAAATATTTTCTCACAATACTTGATCAGTATAAGACATTAAGGAGTAAATTCAAGTGTAATCATTATTTTACACCTTTATATTAAGTGAAACATTTAGAAAAACTTTATTTTCTAAAACAAAATTCTCCAGAAATGTAATAAATAGTAACACTTAGTACATGTCTCTCTTCATGTAGGTTGTTATTTTAGAGTTAAATATAAATTATGAGAATATTTCTGAATGTCTGCGATTAAGCCACATGATCTCAGGACTTGATTGTGACTCAGAGTTTATCTGCATGATGTCCTTTTTCCGAAAGCCTTGTGAAATAATTTGTCAAGAATAGAGAAATAGAGAAGTAGAAAAGTCGAAGTAATAGAAATAGTAAAAGAAGCAGAAGTTAAAAAAGAAAAGTTAAAAAGTAGAAATGGTCGAAGTTGAAATAGTAGAATAAAAAGAAAAAGCAGAAATAATAGAAAAGCAGGAGAAGTAGAAAATACAGCTTAAGAATGTGGAAGTGGATAAAATTCAAATTGAAGGGGAGATGAAGAGTTTCTCCATTCACTTCCATTGTAAAAAAAAATAGAAGAAAAAAACAGTATGTCAGAAAAAGTCGAAGTAGTAGAATAAAGCTGAGTACAACAGTAATGTCCTGAAAGAGCTGAATACTTGGATATTTGAATGGTTTCTGTAGCTCACAGTCTGTGGAGGGAGTGAGGTGCTTTGTTTTTGGACTTTATCCTTCAGTTCCGCGTGTCGCCACATGGGGGCTCCACCCGTTCCTCATGAGGCTGAAACCACTTCCTGAAGCCTGACAGCTGAGGCTTGTTGTGGTTCTCCTCCGCCAGACTACAGCTCAGCGAGGAGCTCCGCAGCTGTTCATATTTCTGAAGCTCCACCGACAACAGAGAAGATGAAGAAGTTCTTCGAGGACATTAAGAAAGACATTAAGTTTAAATCCGCGGGACCCGGGAAGAAGCTTACGGAGGACACGAGGCGAGGAGCGAGGTTTACTTTGCTGCTACACAGCTAACTGCAGCTAGCATCACAGCAAACTGTGTAACGGTTGATAGAATTGGTCACCTGCTAATCAACTATGGTTAGAGCTTAGCTACGGAAGTCCTAAAAGGACATGATAAAATGCATTTTATTTTCACCGTGATAGCGAGTTAATTTCACTGGTTTTATCGTGATACCTAGTTATTTTTCTAATTATCGCGAGAAAACAAACTTATCTTTATTCTGTTTTCTCGCGATAACTAGATAAATTATCCTATAAACGAGTTGGTTTTCTCGCCAAACTATTGAAATTAAGTTGTTATCAGCGAAACTAAGAAAAAAAAACTATTTAATTATGTCCTTTCATGGCTTCTGTACTTAGCTCGACTTAAAGCTAACCATAATAATCTCTGATGTTACCCGTTTGTTTACGTTTAGCCGGCTAACTGTAGCAGCTGGATTAAGTTATATAATGCTAACCACTATGGGAGGCGCCCTCCTACTTTAACAGCTAATCCCTGAACAAGTTCGTTTGGCTAATAATCTAAGTAAAGCCAATTTACCCCTAGTAGACTGGTCTCACTAAGGTGGTTGTGTTGTTCTCGTTAACATGGGACAGTGGCTAGCTGTAGCTTTGTGTTAAAGCTCATTGTGTCTGTAGTGGAAGGGAGACCGGAGTGTGTCTTCTCACTGTGTGTCTCCTCCTCCATCAACCCCGTAGTACCAAGCCTGAGGTGGTGCAGAGCAGCTCCAGTGCCAAACACAACCGCCATGGTCCCAGTGAAGGAGCCCAGAGGGCTGGAGCTGCAGCCCTGGCCAGGATTGAACAGCATCAGAGGCCCAAGGTCCACACCTCCCAGGACGCCATCAGGAACCAGGGTGAGGCTCACAGACCCATCACTGCTCTGATTCTCTCTGGATAGTGTCTCACATCATGGATGTGAGAAAATGGGACATTTTCTTCTTGGAGATCAATAAAGTGACTCCATGACATGAGGAGGTGGTAGTGAAGACATTAGGCTTCATTAAAGGGATAATTTTAGTGTTAATCCAGTGTTATTGTTGATATCCATATTTCTGGACTATGACTGTTGTTGCTGCAGGTGGTTTTCTCTGGTGCGTTTTTCTCCATTATATGAAATTAATTAAGCTGTCTTGAACATGAAGCCCATATCCGAAGTCTGTAATAAGTACTGATGAAGAGAAACATTAAAATCTTATCAGCTTTTAGTATCATTGCAGAAAGCAGTGAGACTCAGAGGTCTCCCTCACTACAAAAACACAATCCATCATACAATCTGTCAAACCAGCAAAAAACTGGTATGTGACCTTAATTAATGCTGTGCAAACACACTGTTCCTCCCTTTTGTGTCCTTGTGTGTGGTTAGTGTGCAGATTGCCTGTGGGAAGAAGTTGTTTGAGTTGTGACTCAAACAAGTGATGATGTACGGGGTGTAAACTTGTGTCTTTTGTGATGTTTCTGGCTCTAGAGACATAGCAGGTGTTTGCTGAGTCTTCCAGGGATGGTGCAGTGTTGAGGATGGTTTGTTGTGGCTGAACAGCCTGCAGACCAGACACTGATGCAGTATGTTCTCTGTGGAGGATCCATAGAGGGTCACCAGCAGTCTTCCCTGCAGACAGTTTTTTATTCGCCTTTGTAGTAATAACAGCTGCAGTGTGAACGGAGCAGGAGATACTGTCTGTGATGTGTTCCTGGAAATGTATGAATCCCATAATTATTAGATCGCCTGAGGTTGTTTAAATGATACTAATTTACAATAAACACAAGACAAATGGATCCATCATTCAGAAACACACCTTTAGTCTGTGCTGCTGATACAGAAAGTAAATTATCATCAGCTGCCATGTTGCTTACTTGCTGCTGAACTTTATTGCACATGTGCAACTCTCAGCAGAGACAGGAAGGAGAGGGGACGTCTCACTCTGATGGCAACAATAGTCAAAAATTAAATTGGTTGACAACTATATTTAGTCTCAGTTTTTGCCGACTAATGGTTGCACCTCTATTTCCACATGGTCTCAGCTCCACTGTAGAACTGCAAATGTAATAATCATATTATTTCCTGGTAGTGAAAAGAGAACTGGAGGCTGAGGCGGCTGCACTGGCTGAAAAAGACAAAGCAGCAGCAGCAGAGGTACGTCACCGAGACTTTTTAACATGATGTTTGGTTCATAGTGAAGTTCTTCAGTGTAATAATATTAATGAATGAATGATCATTTCTGTCCAGGGGTCCAAAGTGCCAGTGAAAGACTCCGCCCTCCTCTCCGTGTCAGGTGTGTATTTCACCTGTCCGCTCACCGGAGCCGTGTTGACTAAGAGTGAGAGGGAGGTACACATTAAAGAGGCCATTTTAATGGTAGGTCTCATGATATCGTTACTTTAATTAGAACGTATGCACCGATCACACAGCAACAGTCATGTGATGAAACCTGTGCTCTGATTGGTCCGGCAGAGGTTTGAGGAGGATCCGGTGGAGGCGTCTGTGATGATGATGCACTCATTCAACAAAGACAAAGACAAAGTGAAGGCAGCTGTGGACATCATCAGCAAGTAAGACGCCGGTGGACAGTGGTGACCACAGACTGAAGCAAGCTAGATGCAGCGGTGGTGTTTTACTGCCCCCTGCTGGGTCTCTGTCACCACTGCTTTTGTTAAAACACTTTCCCGTGACATGTAAAAGTGATTTTCAGGATTTTTATTGGAGCCAGCATCTAGTGGCCATCGGTGGTGATGCATTTTTTTTCTTGCATTGACCTCATTTTTAAAGTCCACTCACTTCTATGAACAGTCTGAGGATGAGAGATGTTTATCTCCTGAGGATGACCTGTTTTCTGTTTGGTCCACAGATACGTTGAGAACATCTGTAAGAACCCGACGGAGGAGAAGTACAGGAAGATTAAACTCAGCAACAAGGTGTTCCAGGTGTGGATCAGACCAGAGTCTCTTTCACTTTTTATCTTTTTCTTCTGGCCTCTCTCCATCATGAAGATGTTTTCATGTTGTTCCCTGTTTGGTTCTGCTCCAGGAGAAGGTTCGCTCTGTGGAGGGCAGCAGAGAGTTCCTTCAGGCTCTGGGCTTCATCAGCGTCATGATGCCTGTGGACGGCCAAGGTGAATTCATCCCGATGCTTTTTGATAAACATGAGCGAGACGGCTTCATGTATAAATCACGGTCTTCACGTCTCTGACTCTGTGCCCACCTTTCATGGAAACCCAGAGGAGGAAGAGGAGTTCCTGGTGTTACCGGAGCAGAGTCCCGACGCCCTGGAGCTGATGAAGGAGAGGAGGGATCGTCTTCAGAGGGGAGAGCCGGTCAGAGCTCAGCTGGACCGACAGCCTCAGGCTTTCAGGCCGTCTCCCAACGCCCAGCGCTTCGAGCTGCCGCCTGAGTTTTACAACCTGTCAGCAGAGGAGCTGAAGAAGGAGCAGCAGCAGAGGTACAGGCCCCAGTGTGACGAGTCCAGGCCAAGCTGCATTTGTATATTGATACACAAATAAATGAAAAGAAGCTGTGTTTTTATGATGTAGTGAGGCAGCTGAGGGCAGTCGTCTACAAACTGATTTAAAGATGTGAGCAGAAAAATTTGTTCTGCACAGAAAATGATTTTTTATCTGACTCAGGCTGCAGCTCAGGACTACTCTGATACTCAATTACTCATCGACTACTGAAGGAGGGGAGGTGTCTCTGACCTCTGGTGACAAGAGTCGACAAATTTGTTGGCGCCATTTTTTATTATTGATTTATGTCGACTCACGGTTGCAGCTCTGCCAACACCAGACGCCTCAGGTTTAATTACATCTTGCTGCTATAAAAGAGCCACATTATCTGGTGTGCTCAACTAAAAGGTTGGTTTGTTGTTTTTAGACAGGAATGTGACAGGAAACAGGAAAGAAAATCCCAAACTCTGCAGGTTATTGGTTCAGTCTGAGGTTACTGTGAGGATTCATCCAGAAATGTAGATTCAGTTAAAGCAGTAGATATCAGCTGTACTCTGTAACACCCCCCAGTGATGGATGGATGATTGATCCTTTGTAGCCACAGAAATAAGTGAGGTGTGTTGGTCCATGATCGACCACACTGACGGCGGGGAGTCCTCTGTGTCTCTCAGGAGTGACCTGGTGGAGAAGAACGCCATGCTGAGAACCAAAGCCATGAGAGAGAGGGAGGAGCAGAGGGAGCGGAGGAAATACAACTACACCCTGCTGAGGGTCCGACTGCCCGACGGAAACCTGCTGCAAGGTCAGAGTCCTGTTAATACACAGAGGCAGCTTGTTGTTGTGTTTGTTTGTTGTCACTGTGAAGCACTGGTGAGGCTGAGACCACGTGTCTCCACAGGGACGTTCTACGCCTGGGACCGGCTGCCTGTCCTGTTCAGGTTCGTGCGGGAGTCTCTGGTGGACGGATGGCAGCCGTTTGAACTCATCGCTCCCGGAGGACAGAAACTACAAGAGTCTGAAGAAGTGGCTCTGGCAGAGTGTAACCTGGTGAGGACATCATGTCAAACTGTCTGCATGTGTGTGGAGCGGTTTATAGATGGATGGAAGTAAGGTGACATCACCTGTTGGTTTGTGGACTCATCCTGATCCAGGAGTTTGGTATCTGAACGTGGCCATGTTGGTGGTTTGGAGATAGAAGTGACCATATTCGGATATGGAGGGAGGAGTGAGGAGGCGGGTCTGACCTTTGAACCTGAGGACAACATGTTTGAGACTCAGTCAGACTAGCCCCGCCCCTAACTCCTCCCCCCAGATCTCTGAGAAGAAGAGTTGACTTTATCTAATGACATCAGAATGACTTGTAGAAAAAATGTATTGATGAATATTTCAGGATTGAAGATGAGGATTTTTGAATTGAAGTCAGTTGGAGCCGCACCTGGTGGCCGTTGGTGGTATTACACCATGCCTGCTGTGTCCATTTGTATATACACTCTGTGTATATCACTAAATATTTAAATGTCTGTAACCTTCTGCACGTGGAGTCATATTTGTTTATAATTGGTTTAAGTTGTTTGTGTAATTGTAGCTGCTGCCAGGACACTTGTACAGGAGAGATTTAAAATCAAGAGTTTTACTTTCCTGGTTCAGTAACAGTTTAATGAAACATGATGAAAGTGACACAGCAGGTTATTAATGTGCCACAGACTCTGCAGCGTTCACTACAAACCACCAAGCAGCTGCAGTTTTTTTTAGTTAGCTGAGGTCGATGAAGTGTTTCATTTACTTGTTTTCTCAGTTTTGTTGACTTCCCCTCCTGCTTCAGTAGTTTCTGTATCTTACTGTTATTCCCCATCTGTCCGTCCCTCAGGTCCCCGCCGCCCTGCTCACCTTCTCCTGGGACGCCGCCGTTCAGGCCGACATCGCAGCGGCGGGAGGAAAAAGTCCGACGCTCCTCAAACCCGAGTTGCTGGAAACCATCCGCACCCTGAGCTGAGCGGACGTCCTGACCCTGAACTGTCCCCCTGCTACGTCCCTCCGCCCCTCGCACTACTGGATGGAGTTAAACTGCCCCTTTGACTAGTGATACATTTATTTTTTACAAATTCTAACATAGGTCAGTAGCAGCGATCAACTGAGGGGGGAGGGCGGGGCAGCTTCACCCCGATGATGCGATTGTTTTGGCGAGCGTGTCCTGGTGTCTCCGTGAGGGGACGATGTCGCCCTGCAGCGCCGATAACGAAGGAAACACTACGGACAGATCTGAGGACAAAGGAAGGGGACATATGTTTGTTGTCGTCTCCTGAATGTGGCTGCAGTCATGTGATCACCCACAGTCAGGTAGAGGTCACATGGCGTGTTGAGACCTTGTTTTAACCCTGTCACTGTCCCCGCCCCCTTTTCTTTGAAGCATAAACCTGAGTAGTGAAGGCGAGTGAGGCTGTAATCACACGGAGTGATTTCTATGAGCTGCTGGGTGTCGGTGCAGCGGCTGAACATCTCGCTCTTCAGTGTTCAAGGTGAACTTCAGTGTTGACTGATGGTCTGTTTGGTGTCATGTGATCTGGATCCGTTACTGTAAACATGCATTAGCTTGTGTTGTGTCCTCCGCTCTGCAGCAGCCTCGCTCTTTGGTGTCGTACGACCGACTGACTCCTGCTGCTTCCATATGAGCACAAAGCATTGAACACATTTTGAATTTAAATCAAGGTTGAGTACAGAGTGTGATCACCACAGACTGTTTACAGAAGTGGATGAAGCAGCCAGGACTCAAACAGGAAGTCAGAGCAGAAACAGATGGCGTCACGTTATCTTCATCCGTTCTGTAAACACCTGTGGTTCAACTCCACATGTAGGTTTTATACGATTGTAAAGTGGAGATTGTGATACCAAAATATTTTCTTGCACCAGTTTGAAGCACTTTGAAGGATCAGGTGAAGTTTTCTAAACTGCTTCATGTGTAAAGAAGGTAAATATGAACATGTATTAAAGAGCAGAGGTGGATGCAGAAGCTTCAGCTCCGTCCAGCATGCAGACGGTCAGGGAGGATTTCTCTTGTTAAAGTGGCAGCATGGACGTCTCTGTATGATCATGGTCGTTTTAATTATTGTATTTGTATCTGATGAGTTTTCTTTGTAAAAGGTTCAACATTTCAAATCATCCGCCGAGCTGAGCATCCTCTCCTGTAACAACACGTCATCGAAGGTTAACTCTTTACTTTGGTTTCTCTCTGTGTGAATCTGTCCCAGGTAAATCTAAGTTAGTTTCTCCTGCGAGTTAAGATGACAACAACCTACCTCTCATCATTCACTCTGACAGAGACAGATCTGAAAGTGTCATCGTCAAAACCTATCGTCACACAACTAATTATAACACTAAAAATGTTGGGTTGTTTTGACCCAGAACCAGGTCAGTATTGGACTAACTAGATGCTGGGTTCATGTAACCCAGTGAGACAGGTTGTTTTTACCCCAAATGTTTTTCCCCTACAGTTTGTTTTTAACCAACGTGGATAAAATACTTAGTAAAAACAAGACAGTTTGGGTTGAAAGCAGTTCATGTGGGTTAAATTAACCCAACATGTGTTCAGCCACACATTGACCCAGTTCTGGTAACAACAACCCGACATTTCTTCATGTGAAACTGAAGATGTGGAGTCTCTGCTTCATGCACAGCTGCAGGATTATTGAGACCATGAGCTACATGTGTGCACCACCACCAGTTTAACCAGTGTTTCATGAAGGGATGTGAACATTGTAACCTTCCAGTCAGTGAGCAGTTGTGATCTGTCCAGATGTTCTCAGTTGTATTGTTGCTTTCTAACCTGCC
Source organism: Pseudochromis fuscus (assembly GCA_900323345.1). Taxonomy (NCBI): domain Eukaryota; kingdom Metazoa; phylum Chordata; class Actinopteri; family Pseudochromidae; genus Pseudochromis; species Pseudochromis fuscus. Next base: position 24,357 of record OOFC01050820.1, on the reverse strand, counting down.
TGTAATAAAGGTCGCTTGTACTGCATCTGAAGTCAGTTCAACTGGAAATTGTGTTTTACTGAAACCACAGTTACCAACACAATCCTCCTGGTCCTGTACAGTCCTCTTTACAAGCTGTTCATCCAGTGAATATAAACATTAGTGACGACAGCGATGAAGAAGCGAGGAGTTCATATAAAAGTGCAGTACTTTTATTCATGTTTACTGAATTGATCCTGTTCAAGTTTTCTTGAAAAAAATACAGAAAATACATATTTATAAAACACTGACATTGGACCTAACTGTACATGTACAGATCTACTACCAACTACTCCAGGGAGTGGTCAGAACCAGAAACAGCAGAATGAAGGCAGCCACTGGAATCACAGGGACACTCAGCCTCTCTCATTTCTGATGAACTATTTACATTTAGAAGATGACTTCAACATTTCAGGACCTAAGTGATGCTGTTCTCCATGTGCTGGATGCTGCTCTGGTGTCTGTTCTGCAGTAGGTAATGTACAGCAGTGTCACATGCCCACACTAAACATGTCTGACCTCAAACATCAGACAGTGAACACTACACAAACCTGCCCTCAGTGATCCAGTCAGTTGCTCTGGTTTGAAGGCACAGCTCTTACCAGCAAGATGGCCGCTGACTCCTTCAAAACAAAATAGGTGAAAGGGTTTTTAACACTCAGCAGACGCCACCTGCACCAGAGGGCGGAGCTTCATCTTATCTGGAGACTTGATTGAGTTCAGAACCGGGGAGGAGGGGTGATGAGGGGTGTGTGTGGTGGAGGGCGGTCCTCAGACGGAGGCGAGTGTCGGAGCAGAGGTGGCCACAGGGAGAGCTGCCGAGTCGGAGGGCGTCACCTCCATGGGACAGTCTGCTTCGCTGGGGGAGGTCTCTGCGGCCGAGCCTGGAGGGTCATGGAAGATGGAAACAGTCATTTATTGTGACCCTGAGGAGTTTACAGATGTTTTAATTACAGAGGAGACTTTTCATCTGAGCTGGAGTCTGACTGAAGGTCTGCTGGTGCATCCTGACATCAGGTAACACCTGAAGTCCACCTGAAACATCATCTCCAGAGAATCTAACTTCTGTATTATCACGTATTTCTGGTTAAAACAAGATAAATAGGTGGGAGTAAGTGTGGAGGAATTTGATTGGACCACTGAAACACAACCAACCACACTGTTGATAGCCTGGAGGAAGTAAGATGAACCTTTGTTTGTGGACTGAAGCCAGGAGTTTGGAGTGAGGAGGTGGGTCTGACTCTGAGGTGTCTGAGGACACTGTCCAGTGAACATGAGACTTGAGTTCAGAACCAGTCTCACTGGAGACCAGAGCTGTCGATCAAAATAACCCCGCCTCTAACCTGTCAGTTTTTAGGGTGTCACATCATGCTTAGTTTGTCCATTTTTATAAACATCTATCATCATTAAGTTGTTGTTTTTACCCATTATCTTGTTTCTTTCTTAGACACAGCAGAGCATCAGTAACTTTACTCTTGGGAGACACATGATTCCTAAATTTGTGCATCTGGTTGCGACTGAGGATTTAATAAATAAACAATCTGACCTGAGTTTCCATCTAAAAAAGACATTTTTAATTTCTGTTTGATTCATAGTTTTCCTCCCGTCCCTGTGAGCACCTCTTAGAGATCATGAAGATGTAAAACATTTCTGAATCCTTGAGTAAACATTAAAGGTCGACCACGAAGAACCCACCGCTCTGTGTGGAGATGATGACACAGTCTTCCTCATCATCATCCTCAGTGTCAGCTTGAAACCCGTCGGCCTCCATCACCTCCGTCTGGAAAACACAGAACAAACCGTGAGTATGTACACTTGTGTAAAATGATCTTTAAAAAGATGCGGTGCGGTGTTTGCCGACCTGCTCGGGGTCCGTACACCTCTTCATGAACTTGGTGATGGACATGCTGCCCGTGCTCTTCCTCTTGTTGGAGGATGACGTCGTGCTGGTGGAGGAGGTCTGCGGGGTCGTGGGAGAGTTTCCCTGAGAGCCCGTGGCTGCCTGGGGTTCTTCGCGGGACTCTTCCCGAGCTCCCGGGGTGAGGTAGGTCCACTGGCCGGGCACCGGGAGGTTCTCCTGACCGTACCGGGTCAGAACCTCCATGTGCACGTACCAGCAGCAGCGTCTGTAGGACGAACGCTTCTCGTACACAGCGTTGGACTTGATGAGGCGCTTCAGGTGTATTCTGTTTACACAGGGAGAGAGTCGTGGTAAATATACAACTGTAAATTAATTTAAATAGCTATACAGAGTGTTGGATAAACACCTGGTGGGGATGTTTTCTGCTGGGCTCTGAGGACTGGACAGATCAGGAGGTGACGATGAGGAGGAGGAAGAGGTCTGCTGACGACAAAACTCCTGAAACTCGCTGATGATCACTTTGCTGCTGTTCAGGTTCCCGTGCAGCAGAGGCAGCAGCTGACCGAGCACTGAGGTGGAGGGAAAATAAAGACATAAAACAAACTGTTTATTATTTGAATCCCTCAATACAAAGATATTAAAACTCACAGATGTAGTTTTCCTAAATAAACTCAGCTGAACTTTAGAGACATGGAGCAGTTTACATTGTCATACTTTCTACATTATCTTTATATTCAACTCAGAATCTATTAGAAAAATAAATTAATAAAAAAATCTATTATAAAAAACTCTTTACTTCAAAATTATCTATAAATTTAACTTATAAAACCCAAATAACATTTGCAAGTCAGTTTGCAAATGTTGCTAACTGGTTAAAAATTCTGGCGCTCTTCTGGTGAGTGATGCAAAAACTGTGTGTGGGCCCTTGTGGTGGATATGATGTCGCCATGGTAACATCCGAACATTTGGGGATGCACATTAAATACAGGTGTGAACACAGATGTCTCTCCAACAGTGATCCGATTGCTCAAACTGCATCTTAAACTGGGTCTCTACCTCCTCTGAACTGAGGAGAAACATGGTAGAGACTTGGCCCATGTGATGTCATCATCATCAAGTTTTTCATATGGGCTCTAAATACTACACAAACTACACTTTACTGCTGTCTGACATTCACTCAATACACCCCATCTTATTTCATATTCAATCTACATCGTAATAATTTATAGTGTTTTTATATTTCAGGATTTCATGTTGTATAAAGTTGTGCGTGTGTTTGGATGTTGCTCTAATTTCCCTTCAGGGATTAATAAAGTGTGATCTTATCTTAATGATGTAACCCAACCACGTCCCACTTACGTTGTGCTTCTCTCTGATGTTTCTGTGACAGCTCCTCTGGACTCGGGCTGGTGTCGGCCTTTGGTAACGGCTCCACCATGCACACAGCATACGGCTGGAAGAGCTCAGAACCGACACCCTCCGCCTCCCACATGCAGCCCTTCACCACCGGCTCCAGCACCTTCATCTTCTTCTTGGTTGACATCAGCTCGTCCCACTCTCGGGCTTTCAGCTTCTGACGCAGCTTCTGCTTCTCCAGGTCTCCGCCCTCCTGAGGGAGGTCGTATACACGTGTTAATGGTAGACGGAAAGTCCCCAGAAAATACAAACACTAACTCAGACAACCTTCATACCTCTTCTTCCAGCGCCCCCTCGTCATCTGAGAGGTAACCATGAGGAACGAAGAAGCCGTCGTCATCATCGTCGTCATCTTCACCTCCTTCCTCCTCATCCTCCTGAAAGTAAAAACAGTTCAAAGCTCCGTCAACAGTCGTCTTGGTGTCTGTTTGTGCTACTGCTCAGCCACAAAGATGATGTAATGACAGTGTTACAGGACCGCTTCAGAAAACTCATTAAAACCCATTCAAGAGATTAAACTTATTTGTAATCAGCTGGTGTAACACAGATCCTGACAAATCAACTTCAACTAAAGCATCATTAAAACTTGAGGCCAAACTTTTACTCGAAGCTTTTAAGAAATCACTACATGAATGTTTGAAAACTACATTTTAAAATGACTTCAGGTGCTTAACATGAGAGAGAATTTAACTTCAGGCGCTTCTTTCAAATCAGTCACTCTGGTTTGTTGTAAAACTTAGAGTTAACATCGAAACTGTAAAAGATAAAAAGGGGAAGCTGATGTGTTCATATCATAAGTTAAAGTTGAGGAAGCATCTCAATAAATTCATATATTTCCTTGTGTTTAGGTCAAATATGACCACAGAGGATAAGACAACCCTTCAACATCTGTATTTACCAGCAGGTTGTCATCTGTGTGACAACATGAACTTATTATTCTATGAAATATTCACAGCTGCTCCGTCAGTCTGGAGGTTTTATAAGTTTAAAAGTAAAAGCCAGTAGCTGATTGGTTGGAGGACCGGAGGACCTACAGATACTGTGAATCAATCAAACAGTAAATGTAATCTCACCCCTTCACTATGAGACAGAGACTCTCCTGGTTCCTCCTCCTCCCACTCTTCATCACTGTCCACCTCGTAGTCCAGCAAATCCTGAGGCAGCAGAGCATAGCTGTTAGCATCACAGCTACATCAACACAACCGTCAGAGGTGAAGAGACGACAACAAATCAAAAGATCAAAGTGAGTAGATGTCATCTGTGTTCTCGGGTTACACAGGAGTGTGGGACACATTTCAACAGCCACGTCCCAACAGACATACAGATTCAGGAACCGTGTGTCTCCTGCTTTTTTTTTTGGACCATGGGAGTCATGGAGGTAGAAAAACAAAAGTTGCAAAAGCGTCATATTTGCTCTGAGCATTGGATTTTTGTTACATTGGGATTTTTAATACCTTGTCCTGTCTGAGGGGGCAGCGAGGTGAGATGTGTGAACTCTTCTTACTCCACGTCCCCCAGTACGCTGGACGGTAGTTCTCGTGGAACAGCAGCAGCTTCATGGGTCCATAACGTTTACGGTCCGGCACGCCGTCCGGTTTGGGTCCTTCCACCGTTACACACTCACTGAGGAGACACAGGGAGATGGAGACAGTGATCAACACTGAAGCTACAGAAACAGACAGAGTCTTTCTTTCATATCCAGATAAAGTCAGAGCTACAAAACAAATCAATGTTTGTGCCAAGCGAGCTTTTACCAAACAGAACCGAAGAAGTCTGAGTGACTCAAAGAAAACATGAAGCCAAATGTAAAGTGTCTGGTTGAATGTATTAAAATAGTGAAGTCGATATGAGGCAGATACATAACATTAGAACTGATTTCTCTGTATTTACTTCTGTAAGTAATTAAAAAATAAAAAGCTTGATAAACACAGGAAGTAAATGTGATTGAACTTCACTATAAAATAAAAACAAAGACTTCTTGTCATTTTTTTGGTCGTCGTCGTTCAGTGAACAGCTGTGATGTAAATTATGGGAGCTCTACAATTGACACGATTAAATACATTTTATTTTCTCAGTTTTGCTGTGATAAGGTGATTTCAGTGGTTTTCTGGAGATCTTGATTTATTTCCCTTGTTATCACAAAAAGAAAATGTTTTATCAAGATTAGGATAATTTAAGAAAACAACTGAATTTAACGTTTAATCGTGTCCCCTTAGGCTTCTGTACTAAAAGACATTTTTTTATTTTCATGTGGACTTTAAGGACAACAGGTCTGCAGTGATGCACCTATTGTTGTGAGGTGGACACACCAACAACCTGATTTACATCTGAATACACAGGAGGGTGTGTGACATGCCCACTAATACTTAATAGTCCACAGACATACCAGAATATTGTAAATGTATAAGCGAGTTACCACATATTTACAGACACTGAGTTTTTTTCTTGTTGTGAAAACATCTGCATTGATCAGCTTCCCGTTCAGAGAGCAACCCCGACAGACAGGAGTGCACAACAAATTAGGAACTTCCTGTTTTCCAGCCTCACCTGAGTGAACTCGTCCGGCTCGGTTTGGTTCTTCCTGAGCGTCTGGGTTTTTGTCCGATCCAGCCCCTCAGTCCGCCCAGGTTATCGGCGGGGTTCAACAAACAGCGGTCCAGCTCCTCCAGAGCGGCGTCCTCGCACTGAACCCGGCACAGAGGAGCCAGACACATGTTTTCTTTGATCTCGAATGGAGCAAACTTCCCACATGCAGCCGCAAGAGTCTGAGACAAGAGGACAGAGCAGGTTGTAGTGATCACACCGAGGGTTATCAGCCATCTTTGTTAAAATACAGAAGACTAAAGTTTGTGTAGTTACTGCTTACTAAGATATTAACATCACTGCCTTTGAAGCAACAGCATAAGGCATCAATTTCACATTCTAGTTTGACATAGTCACCTCACTTTTTAAAATCACTTTATATAAGTAATTCTTAAAGGGTTTGGTGTTTTGTTTCTTTGTTTCTTAGTCTTTTGAGCATTTTTGTTTTTTACTCCTATTTAGATGCACTCTTGGTATTTAACTTCTATTGTTGCCGTCAGGGACATAATGAGAAGTTCATGCTCTTGTCTGAACTCTCCAGGGAGCAGCTGCTGCCTCTGTCAGTGTAGACAGTCTGTTCCTGGTCTTATACTCCTGCATCGTGGTTTGAATTCTCTCCGACACATTTCCTTTGAAGTGACATTAAAGTTGCTCCTCTTCCTTGACTTGTACAAACCTTTGGAGCCTGTTGGATCTTGGGTTTCTGCAGAAATCGTGTAATTACTCCTTTCTCTGCTTTGAGACGCTGTAAACAAAACAGATAAAAAATTATTTCATAAATTCTCCTTTTCAAATATGAATGTTGTAGCATCTATCTAACTGACATAAACTTACATCCTTCTCCTCTTTCAACCGTTTCTCCTCTTCCTTTATTCGTTTCTCCTCCTCTTTCTTCCGTTTTTCCTCCAGTTTGGCCCTGAGGCAAAATGTAATCATCAGAATCAACATGTATGACGTCACGTTTACGACCAACACAGATTTAAAAAGTAGAAAAGAAAGTGTCGAGTGACTCACTCTAGTTTGGATTTCCTCAGCTCCTCTTTGGCCTTTAACCTCTCGGCCTTTTCCTTCTCCTCCTTCTCCTTTTTCTCTCGTTTCTCTCGCTCGTCTTTTTCCTTTTTCTCCCGTTTTTCTTTCTCTCGTTCCTCCTTCAGTTTGCGAGCCTCTTCTTTCTTCTTCTCTTTCGCAGCTTTGGCCTCTTCCTTCTGTCGTTCCTTCTCCTGTCGCAGCCGAAGCCTCTCCTCCTGCTCCTGCAGACTCTACGATAACAAAGTCAGTTTTTATTTTAAACAAAGACGTGGATGAGAAATGACACAAAACAGAAGAGGTTGTGTCCATCTCACCTTCAACGAGCGTCTTTTGATCTTCTTCTGATCTGCTGGGATCTCCGGGGTCGTCTTTGGCTCCTGTCAGGGACACAAACGTATGATCGTTTTCTCAAGTTCTTATTGGATGACATGAAGCTGGACACATCACTGCCACATTACCACTGATGATTTTATTCATGTTATTCCCATGAGCAAATTGTATGAATTAATACGTGTTAATGATCATGAGTCCAACAATTAGTCGACATCGTCATAATAAAAATAGTTTAAGCTTTAAAAAGAGGGACATTTAGGGGAATGGTTAAGTTTGATTGACGGGTCTGATCTCCAATAAGACCAGACCTGAACTGGAGTGTCTTACACATCAGGGCTGCAACAATTACTTGACATTGTCGTCAAAAATCTGTAAGAAAAATTAGTTGCCAACAAATTGAATTGTTGTCAGACGTGTTTTTCAACAGAGTGAGACATTTCCCTTCCTTCATATCTGTGCTGAGAGTCACACACTAGCATTCAGCAGCAAGTAAACAACATGGCAGCGACTGATGCTGATTTACTTTGATTGTATCATTAGCAGCTGATACAAGGAGTAAAGTTGATTAATGTGAGTTATTTCTAAATGAACTATCCATATTTATTGTCTTTATTATTGATTAGAACATCATTTAAACAACCTCATGCTAAATTCAAAAGCTGAGAGCTAAAAAGAGTCATTTAATGATTAGGCGATTTATCATTCAATTAGTCGACTAATCGTTTCAATAATCAATGATCAAGTAGATCAAGTCATTAGTTGCAGCTCTAATAACAATCCAATCAACTGCCAATTAAAAAAAGTCCTTTAGCCTCTGTGTGATGTGTGCAGATACATTAACAACTCCTTAGAAAAGCTGATTGATAGTTGTGTGATATTACATTGTAGATGTAACATGTAGCAGGTGGGGGGTGCAGTACATACTGTGGGTGTAGTGGTGGGTGCAGGTTCTTCAGTCTTGGACCTCTCTGGCGAACTTTCAGACGAGGAGCTGACAGATGAAACCGACTGCATGGACCTGTTTCCCAAACTAGAAACATTTCCCGACTCGTTCTGCTCCTCCTCCAGCTCGCTCTCAGAATCCTGCGTCGTGTCGTGCTGCAAGATGGAGGCCGTCTGATCTTCCTCCTCCTCTTCTTCTCTTTCATCGCTCTCAACTACTATGCAGTCTGATGTTTGTGTTCTAGGAGTGTCATCAACAACACTGGGTTTCTCAGAAGAGGTGTTTTTGTCCTTTGTTTGTTGCTTGTCTTTTGTCGGGAGGCGGGGAGATGCAGGAGCAGGCGAAGTGAGGCACTTTACAGGCGATGAAGTCTTGTCCTCGGTCAGATCTATGACCACGTCCTTGTCCGAGGGACGCCTGCGGCTCAGGAAGCCGTCGAGCGGCCCACGACCGTTAATCAAAGGAGGTCCGCTGCGCACAGAGAGGGGAGAGGACTCGTTCTCATTCTCCCTGTCTGAGACCTCAGCTTCAGGGCAGGCGTGGGCACAGGGACGCTTAGGGGGCTGGTTCTCCTTCGGTTCTGGGTTCAGGCGCTTAAATGGAAGACGAGCTGCAGGGAGAGAACAGTGCGGTTATTTGAGGTTTTGTAAATATAATGTCAGAGAGAATCACACAAATGGAGAAGAATCAAATGAAAAGGAGTTTAAATTTAAAATCTGATTACAGCCATGGTTACCCCCCACCCCTCCTAGATTATCATGAAAAGAAATTGATAAATAACAGTTATGATGTAATTACCTTGGATAAGTTTCTTGTTGGCATTGTTAGTTGACTTACAGTCCATGCCTGCAAAGAAAACAAACACAGACA
>OOFC01050820.1:0-15284 GCA_900323345.1 Pseudochromis fuscus | reverse complement strand
GAAGAATCCTGATTTCAGTTGGTTATTTTCTTTGTGGAAATGTTGACTTTATCCAGATTATTTGAAGACACTCCTCTTGGAGAACACTGTGTCCACTGATGTAGAACTTGAGCGGTCATTTAAAATATCTGCAATTCAACTTTGTGGAATTATGAACATTGATTTGTGATGTAACCGTGACGTTACAGAGTGTCTTGTAAGCCCATATACTATGTATTATTATGTAAGCAAATAATTTTGTTGTGTTCTCTTTGCCTTTTGTCAAACCACTTTGCAAACACTTGTTTTTAAAAGTGCTAGTTCAATAAAGTTGTTGTTATTATTATTCTATGGGCTGGGCACCAGAGAGTTGCGGGACACTTAAAAAACCTGAATGACAGATGGTGTGTAACAGCTGTGGAACTGATTACTGTGATAATTAAAGCTTTAACTGTAAATAAAAGGAGTGATTCCTTAAAATGGATACGAGATATTGATCCATTAAACACAAGACAACCATGATGTGGAACAGCTTCTTCCCATGAGCCCTAAGACTGTTTACATTTTACATACATTTTATTACAATACAGCCCTTTATATTTTTAGGCCAGTCCTTGCACTGATTACACTCTTAAATATTTGTGCTCTAAGTATTTTTAATAATATTTCAGATCTGCACTTTTAAATACACTATGTTAATCATAGCTGTTCTTTTTTTTTTTTTAAGCACATTGGTCTGGAGTAACTCAGATTTGCTTCCCTCAGTGTATGCCACATAGATAGACAAAATGGCAAAGAATAACATTTACTTTAGTTTATAATTCATCTGAATTACTATATTGTAATTCATGTGCCCGTATTAAACGTATTAACATCTCCACTGAGCACTTTCTTATACTTAGTTTTGTTTATTCCCGTATCATACCAGTCGAGCTCAGGGACTATGGTCCACTCGCTCCTAATTAACCTAGGAGAACTACACAGTGTAGTATAAACATACAGTGAGCAGTACACTAACGTAGAGTATCAAATGCCTCAGTACTTTACGACACCGGTGTGGTTGGACTACGACATGACAGTGACTGTAATGGTTGTGTTTGGTTTACTCTCCCGCCAACCGGTGTACGAGTCGGTGCTGCAGGCCCGGTCGAGTCCGCAGACCAGGGCACCTTCAGCGCCTGTCAGGAAGAGGGATGCTGGACCCCCACGACCAAACCGCTAAAATACCACTCAACACAATTACCCAGAAAGGTCTGAACACTGAGGAAAGTTACCCATGGCCACAAAAAGTGGACGTGAAAGCGAAGACACCGGAACAGCTTTGAGGGACTGAGACAGATTTGTTGCTAAGCTCGGACCTCTGGGACGATGCTAACGTGACTAGTTAGCAGCTGTGCTAGTAACCACAGGCACAGTTATGAGCTAGCAGCCAAGACTAACTCTATGTAAAAGCCATTTTACGGCAAGCTAAACATAAAACACTGATAAATTAGGGCCCCGAATTAACTAATTTAGCATACTAAATAATGTTTCTTAACTGACGTAAAACTTTCCAAATGAGCGTTAATGACATAGCCTTGTAGCTAGCTAGCTGTCCACGGCAGGCTTTAATGAGTCAAGGTTTTTACAACGGTTAAAGTTTGCCTCGTAACAATGACAGTAATTAACCGAAATAGTTGGTGAAAAGGGGATAGGTAGCATTAGTAAACATTGTCAAAAAGACACCCGGACATACTAATCTTTTGTCATCATTTTGTGTTCGCAAAAATCACATAAACACAGAGATATTCTACAGCTAAAGGTGTGATACTAAACATTTTGAGTTAAAACCATAACCCTAACCCGAGCTGCCCCACCAAACATTAGTCCTTACCTCTCCTGCGGGGGGTCGATGCTGCCAAATGTCCGTCCACAGATGGGTTCTCCGCCGCCAACATCGCAACCATTAACCCGAGGCTTCTCTCACTTCTGCAAAACGACTTCAAAACAACGTCACAGTTCACGCAAACACTCGAGATTACCCCCCGACGACGAGCTAATACCGTGCTACTGTTTAAACAACATGTATTTCTACTTTATTTTTACATAAAACATAACGCAGGCTCTTTCTGCGTCTCCTACATGCTCCTCCGCTTTACCCCGCTGCCTGCCTCGCGCTCCTCAGTCGGAATTGGCGGGAGTCTGTTACTTCCATCAATAACGCCTCCTGATTGGCCAATGCCAACTCGCCGGGCTGCCCGAGGGAGTGTTTAGTTTATGCACCTGCGTTGTACGTTTGCGGTATTTTTCATGTGAGAAGGCGGTGCGAAATATTACGGATAGAAACAGAGTTCCGTATCTTATAGGTAATAAAACTGGTTTTGTTTCATAAATACGAAGGTCCGTGGCTTTCTGTGGTTCAAATGGTCTAAATCTGTCACTTTACTTTATGAACATGCTATCCACGCCGCAGAGGACACCTCATGATAAACCAAACGAACTCAGCTGTCTCTGACGGGCAGACCCCACCTTCTGGCTCAAGTGTCGCACGTTGTGATTGGCCGCGGAGTTTGACTTTCAGAAGTCAGGGTTGCCATGTTGTGTGAAATGAACGAAAGGAGTCAGGATTATTACATACAGTTAATGATCAAGATAAAGTCTGACCTGGCTTTTTGGGGGCTGTTTTTTAAACGCTTGTTATAATAAATAACACATATTACATATTACATAACATCATCAACAGGGTTAACCTGTAGAGTTATTTAAATCTTGCTTTTATACTTTTTAAAAGATGTCACACGCTCTCACCACCACGTCACTAAAAAAGTTAAAAAATGTTGATGAATAACAAATGTTTATTTAACTTCTCAGCTGTGACAATACAAACCGCGTCTGTCTGACTAACTGTTTACAGATTGCAGTTAGGGTGGGATCCTCACATGAAGGGTGTCATGAAGGAATCACGCGTTTTCCGTTTACCGCTCACAGGACTCCTGGTATTTGTAGTTCTACAGCTCACCCGGACGCGTCTGGCGTAAACAGTTTGGAACTACGAGTGGCGCCACGGTTCGGCGCAGCCGCAGTACGTTTGATGGGGGTCGAACGAGCGCATCCTGGATGATTCCCCGGACCCCTGCCGCTGTCGACCGAAACGTGAGGAGATAAAACGGTATCCCGGTAAATACTGACATATTTCTATTACGCTTGACCTTCATTTGTTTGTTGCAAACGTCTTTTTACCGTTTGTTTAATGCAAATTATTCAAATGAAGCAGCAACGTGAGATAAAGAGTCTCTGCTACTGTTCGACTACTGAACAACTACAAGCTTTAGCTGCTACCTCCTCTGTCATATGGTACCTGAAGTAAACATTTAATAACTAAACAGAGTCATAGTTAACGTAAACAAGCTGGTTACATTCATGCTATTGTAATTAGTTAGCGGTTCCAGTGAAGTTGAAATATGTGGAGAAGATAACATGTGGAGGCATGTACGAAATAATTAATATGGTGTTTACTTTCTGACTGCTAGTATGAGGCTTTAAGTTTTTTCTGAAATACAAAATAGTAAAAAGTATGAGTGTTAACTTGTAACTGGTTACCAGTTAGAACTTAGGTCCAGTTGTGTGGTGACTGGTGCTGTCATTCAGTTTTATTCACTATCGTTATCTACTGTAACATACTGTTATACACTCATTAATGTCACTGTCCACAGACTGATGCTCTCTTATTATATCATATTTTTTATTGTCATTGTTTAGAACAACAACATTTCGTGTGGTGACTCTCAACAGCAGTGATAAATAACCAGTAAACAAGTAAAGATATGGAATCACAGGAGTTTGATTGACAGCTTGAGCCATCAAGTAAAGGCAAAAGGAAAAAGCAAAGACAAAATGGAAAAAGAATATTCCTACATTTGTTTATTTTTTATTATTGATTCTTTTATTGATTCTCTTTAAGTTTTCACATTTGTTTCCTATTTATTATGTCACTCCTGTCATTCCATATAAAAATAGCTGAAGAACCAAACGACCAGCAACAATAGTTAGTCTACACAGTGAGGGGGTAAATAGTGCATATAGGTGAGTAGTGAGCTGAGGTAAAAAGTGGATTCCCACGTACCAGGTGCAGAGGTGTCCAGTTTTAAGGAGATATTATTTACATTTCAGATAGACTAGATATTTATTATCCATCTGTACAGGTACAGGACATTACAAGTAATCTTTGTAGAACAAAAACATGAGAAAAAATATAAGATAGAAAATACACTATTTCTGTTTCACACAGTATTGTGTGTCATCTCAAGCTTGCTGCTCTTTTATTTTACTTCCTCTTTTTATTTGCACTATTCAGCACATACACTGCGTAACACTTGTAAATTGTACTGTTTTTATACTACACACTAAAAGCTGCTGGGTGGTTTTAAACCAGAGTTGGGTAAAAACTGGACTAACTACATGCTGGGCTAATTTTACCCAATATTTTGTTGCTTCTGTCCAGTGTTTTGTTGTCTATAAACTACATTTTACTGTTTAACTCAACATTTAGTTAATTATAGATTATGTTATTTGTTTATTGTGGTTTTCACATTTACCACATTTGACCCAGTATTTCTTTTAATGTGGATCTTTTTCTTATCTTTTTTTTTTTACTTATTTGACATCTTTTCATGGAAGTGCAACTGGGAACTAAGAATATCATTGTATGATGTAACTGCTGTTGTTACTCTGCATATGAAAATAAATATTTTGAATCTTTATGTTCTTGTATGCTCCTATTTTTCAGGACAGAAGTGGGATTTCAAGATGGCAGGTGTGTATTTTAAACATCTAAATATATATAATAAACACATGTGAAATGTTAAATGTAAAATAGAATGACTGTATTATGATGATGAAATGTTGCTTTCTGTTTCAGAGCGGGCAAATAACTTTCCTCCCATACCAAAGTTCCTGAAAATAAAACCATGTTTCTACCACAACATCGAGGAGGAGATTCCTGCTCCCCACCAGCTGCTGGTGCGCAGAGTCTACATGCTGTGGATGAGTCAGTATCTTTCACTTTTCTTGGAACAAGAAGTCGACATACACACATACATACATCCCACTAGAGTCACTAACTTCTTCTTCTTCTTCTCCTTCCCCTTCCAGTGTATTCAGGCACACTGTGGGCAAATGTGATCTCGTGCATTGCATGGTGGGCCGGCGGCGGGAGCGCCACAAACTTTGGCTTCTCGCTGCTCTGGGTCGTCCTCTTCTGCCCCAGTAGCTACACCTGCTGGTTCAGACCCCTCTACAAAGCTTTCAGGTTAGTCATCAGTTATCCACAACATCTGTTTATGTGAAATGTAAATCCACCCGAAGAGTCCCCGCATACTTTAGAGGTTACAGTGTAACACCACACACACAACAACAAGACTAAACATGCAAAAATATACACACACATTGTTGCAGGGACGCTTACAGGAATGAATGTCAATGTAACAACATAGCTGAGGTTTGGGAATTCAAAAAGAAGAACAGCAACAAACAGAACTGAGCTATGTTGTTACTGAGCCAGTGAAACTTTGAATTTTGAAATTCAATTAATCTTCGACTATTGAAACAGTTACCGTATTTTCCGGACTATAAGCCGCTACTTTTTTCTGACGCTTTGAACCCTGCGGCTTAAACACCGGTGTGGCTCAGTATCAGTGGCACGGAGCTTGCTAGCTTGTAAAAAGCTAACGAGCTCCGTGCTGCCGATACATTTAGCCTCGTCACATCAGACCCGGTCAGAGTGGACCACATGAAACTGAATAAATTCAATAGCGACGTATAGACAGGTGCGCTCAATAGTTGGGAAAATACGGTAGTCAACTAATCAGATTACGAATCACATAATTATTAACTGGTTCTTATTTAAGCCTCGGTCCAACCAGCCATCCTCCTCCTTCAGGCTGTGTACATGTAAAAAACTCCAACAAAATCACAGACCACGCAAGTGCATCAGGATGTTGATTATGATCACTGAACTCTACACATTCTCCCATTTTGGTGAGGACACAGTGTGCTGTGCGGCGTCCGCAGGTCTGACGTGTGGGTTTTTTTGTGGTCCTGGGAAGAAAACTGTTGGTGAAAGACACGGAGCCCCCAACAAGGAAGATGGACGGAGCAAGTTTCCTGCAAGTATGGAGTACGGTGGACACACTCACAACGTACGAAGTAAATCAAACAATCGAAGCAAGTGCAGCACCCATACGGCTGCCACACGTCTTCAGTATGACCTTTATAAAGCACGCACGTCCAGAATCTCATTTGTGTTGACGAGGACATCTCACGTCACCCTTGCAGCATTTTTTTTTTTTTTTTTTTACCTCTGTGACCTCCACAGCTCCCACGGACCTCAAAAAATGCAGGATACGCACGATTCCTAAGTTTGTGTGTCCAGTTGGGACCGAGGCTTTAGCTCTCAGCCCTCAGCTCTACATCTTTTAATCAACTTCCTGCTGATATCAGTAAACGAAATCTGACACACTTCACATGTGTCTTTAAAGCTACTGCAGAGTTGAGATTATTTTCCCAAAGTCACAGTTATTGTGGATTAGAAGAAAAATATCCATGTTAGTTGGTTTGTGTGTAACTAGACCAACAAGTACTGTGTGTGTCACCTGTGTTCTGGGTGATCAGTTGTGAGATCCTGTTACTCAGTCTGTGATAACATCGTCAAGCTGTTAATCAGTTCCTGCCACAGGAAGGCAGCTTTCAGTGTTCTTGGAACAGTGTACGTGGTATGTTTTTGAAGACGTGACAGTGTGACAGACATCAGTGACATGAGGAACACCAGAGGAGTTTAAACCCTTAAAGAGGACCTGTTATACTTATTTTCAGTTTCTGTCTGTCCCCCTGCTGTGATGAAACAATTTCCACAACATCTTCAAGTACTGAACAGCAGGATAGAGAAAGTACAGAGTGCAAATCAGAAAGCCCAGTTCATCTTATTGGGTTAAATGAACCCAGCATGTAGTTAGTTCCACATTTACTCAGTTCTGGCTTAAAACAACCCAACATTTGTTAGAGTTGGTTTGTGGACTCTCATTTTGAATCCTGGAGTTTGGTATCTGAACGTGGCCATGTTGGTGGTTTGGAGCCAGAAGTGACCATATTTGGATATGAAGGGAGGAGTGAGGAGGCGGGTCTGACCCTTTAACCTGAGGACACTGTCTGATGTTGATGAGACTGGAGTTCAGGTCTAGTTTCAAACGATCCCCGCCCTTAACTCCTCCCCTTCTTTCACCCTGATAGCCCCTTAATGATGAATGATTTTGAGATGGACCAGCTGTCAGTCAGACTAACCCCGCCCCTCAATCCTCCCACCAGATCATTGAGCTAACTTTATCTAATGACATCAGAATGACTTGTGGAGAAATGTATTGACTGAATATTTCAGGATTGAACATTTTGAATTGAGGTCAGTTGGAGCAGCACCAAGTGGCTGGTGACTTTGTCCATTTCTATGAACAGTCTATGGGATGAATGCAGTAAACAGTGAAGCTGTAACCACGACGACAGCTGCACATGAAAAAGCTGACGGATGAAAGTGTTAACGAGCCCAACAATGATTCCTCTGTTCCACAGCAGCTTCTGGTTTCTGATCTGACCTCAGTGTGTTCAGCGGGAACATTTGTAGCTTCTCTGTGGCTCGTTGTGTTTTATTGTGTCCACTCCAGGTTTGTTTACTTATCACTGCATCACCTCTTTGTTTTCTCTCTCTTCGTTCTCCACAGGGCCGACAGCTCCTTCAACTTCATGTTCTTCTTCTTCATCTCCTTCTTTCAGTGCATCCTGGTCTTCATCCAGACTTTAGGCTTCTCTGGTTGGGGGACTTGGTAAGTTGAACCAACACCAGCTTTGAACACCGTTCACATGTTAGGTTTTTTACTATCAGAGTGAGTCATGAGAGCTTCTGTCTTATGATCGAGATAACTGGAAAATCTGCTCCACCACACACTTGGAACCACATCCAGTAACACACACCGAGGTGGAACTGGTTACGTCTTAGTCCAGTTTGTTGTATGAATTCTCCCATCGTCCTGCTGATGTTGGATCTAAGTCTGTGAAGAAGAAGCAAGTGAGGGTTGTTTTTAGACACCGTGCGTCCATTGATTTCACATGTTAGTAATAAATAAGTAGGAATTTTATTGCATCAGTGCGAATTATGAAAACCATCGAGATCCTAATCTTTATTCTTCTGGACGTTTTCTGGACTCGATCTATTTCTAACTCCAGAAACATTTAACTATCAAGTGTTCAGCTCCTCAGGACACTGAGGCCTCGATTCTCCTTCGACTTTTAATGATATTCAACTTTATTTAGACAGATTTATAGAAGTGAATGGAGAGAACCTTCAACTCCCCTTTCATTTATTCTAACTTTGAATTTGATCTACATCCAGTCGTTATTTTACACTTCTTCTATTTTTAATGCTTTTTTTTTACCTTCTCTACTATTTTTATTTTTCCACTATTTCTACTTTTACTACTACTTTAGTTGTTATTTTTCTATTCTTTCTACTTTTCTGCTCTTTCTATTTTTCCTACTTCTACTTTCACTACTTCTGCTTTAGTTTTGACCCTTTCTAGTTTTTCTACTTCTATATTTTTAACTTTTCCTATTTTTCCAACTGTACCAGTTCTACTTCTATTATTTCTTCTTTTTCTACTTTATTCTTTTGAAAATCTTGATCATTTTCAAACAGTTTTTGAACAGTTTTCTAGTTTGTTTTGTTTTAGTTTTAGTTTGTTTTAGCTGCAAACAAATGATTCAACTTTAAAAAAAACTGAGGTTTCACACGCCGGAGCTGTTTCTCACAAAATACGGCTTATACTTTTAGTTCGAGACAACCTGGAGCATGTAGAGTGATTTTTAATGAAGCTCATTTTTATTTTTGTAATAATGTCACAAATAATTCATAGAGTTTTAATCTGCTTGTGATAACAACACTTCACCACAGTGCATCACAGTGAGTCAGCTGATCATCACTGTGCCTGAGATCTCACTGCTTGATGGCTCATTAGTAACTCTGGATTACGTTTGTATTGACTCCACTTTGCTGAGTGTGTGATCCACT
The DNA here is from genome assembly GCA_900323345.1 of Pseudochromis fuscus. Taxonomy (NCBI): domain Eukaryota; kingdom Metazoa; phylum Chordata; class Actinopteri; family Pseudochromidae; genus Pseudochromis; species Pseudochromis fuscus. The sequence continues at coordinate 6,217 of OOFC01050820.1, read as the reverse complement.
AACCCGTACTACTCCATCTCACCCACACATCGAAGCGGCTGGATTGCAACAGTGCTGTTTTTCAGCACAAATGTGGGCTCCGCTATAGTGATGCTTATCACCACTCTGCTCTTCACTCTGGTGACTGCTTTAATGGCTCTGGTTCTCCTGAAGGTGAGTGGACACTCACACAAACACCGGGGTCTGTTCCAGGAAGAGGATTCAGTGGGAAACTCTGAGTTTGTTAAACCTGAGATGAGGGAAGCTGAGTTTTTGGTTCCAGAAAGAGGAGTAACTTTAACTCTGAGTCAGTTACCATGGTAACAGACTCTCTACACATAACCTGCTCACTGGAGCTACTTTCTCTGTAGCTCCTCCCTCCTGGTTACCGTAGTAACAGATGCATCTACTCCCCTCTCCATCTGATCGCTGATTAAATTAATTTGCAGAGTTTCACATCAGGAGATGAATTTTAGATCCTGATTAGATCTGTTTTCCTTCTCTGACCGTGTTTTTTATTTTTGCGTTAATTCAATTTCATTACAATGTTATTTGTGTAGCGATCACTCACAGTAAAATCACATCAGGGCACTTTACATATTCAGATCAAGGCTTTCTGATATTATCAGTATTCCAAGGAGGAAAACAACCGGTCCCTCCGATCCCCGTCATCAGTGGTGATGCTTCTCCGATATCTGATATCACATACTGCTCATGGTCTACCAAATCTGAGCTGCGTTGCTTTTACTTTTTTAGTGACAGGAGTTTTCTTCATAACATTGGTAACGCATTGAAATAAAACGAGGCAAATATTTTAGTTTTATTTTTCATTTCCAGTTGCTTGAAGTACGACCTGCGCCACAGGATTGCAAAAAAACTTAAGATAAAATGTATTTTCACAGCTTCCACCTTCTTCACCTGGAGTACTAAAGAATTGAAGTGACATGACTGATGCACTGATACTGAACTCCAGGTGAACAAACTCAGAAAACAGAAAACACTGAGTCTCCATCTTGGGGTGGATCAGGGTTCAGGGTCAGACTCAGAGTTTGTTGAACCTCCTTTCTGGAACCTGCCACTTTACCACAGTTGTTTTTTGTGTTTATCTGTGCATGATACTCCCACGCAGACACAAATACAAACTCTAAACCTCTTCCTCCACCTTTGTTTACATGGTGCAGGTGCACAGGATGTACCGCGGTGGCGGCGGCAGTCTGGAGCGCGCTCAGGAGGAGTGGAGCACCGGCCTGTGGAAGAGTGCACCGGTGAGGGAGGCGGGGTTTAACGCTGTCGCTCAGGCAGCACAAGGCCCCAGTTTGCCTCAGTACCCGGCGTCTGTGCCGAGCTATCCTGACAACAGCCACTGGTGATGGCGACAGATCACCTGTAGAGGGAGACAGACGACTGGTGGTCATTTAGACAACGTTCGAGGAAGCACTTCAGAACGCCACATCATTTCACCCCGACAGTACAAGTCCTTGTTTGTTTTAACCAGAGGACAGGATAGTTATAAAAAGTTTTATCTCAGAGTTTTGTCACCAAAGCTCGTCACTGAAGCTCTCTGTGCGGGAGAGTCGTCTTCAACATTTCTCATTCCATTTCAACTTTGTTTACACTTTATTAAAAAGAATAAAAACAGTTTTATGCTCAAATGAAACATGTAGGAAGGTGTAGCGTCTTGCAAATACTCAATTGGCAATCCAGGACAGCAGCGAGTGAAGGACGTGTGCCTTATTGACCTTTATGATAAAATTGTGTTGTGCATTGCTAAAGCTGCATGCGAGGAAATTAAAGAACAGGGTTTATTTTTATTTCATTTGCATCAAGAGAGTCTGCAAACTGCACGATTGTTGTCCGGTGGACTCCTGTGTTGTGTTCTGGCTGCACCTCAGTTTATTTTTGATACGCTTGATATTTCCCTGCTTGCCTGTGATTTGTTGAAATGCGCCTTACTACTGCGTGCAGATTTTTGCATGTGAAGAATTGTCTCGCTTGACTTTAGCCTTAACAAATGCTGCTTTTTTGTTTTGTTTTTGAATGGTAAACTAACTGGACTTCTTCAGTGAAGCAGCTCTCCTGTGGGGTTTCTCACCGAGCGCTGCTGTGCCAAAAAAACACCTGCCTTTGTTGTGTCACACCCACAGTAGATATCTTGCTGTACTCTGACTCGGGAGTGGTCAGCGCCCTGCTGTTAAAGCACCTTATCACCACTTCTTAATGTTCAGTCACTCTCACCTACATGGACTGAGTGCTTGTATCTAGTGAGTACAGTGTGTTTGCATGCAGCCTGTTGTGGGGCTGAACCAGATTCTCTGACCTCATGTAACCAATAGAAAGAGGCACAAGCAACAGGCTGATTAAATCCTGCATGCAGAGGACTCAGTCTGCAGAGCACTATGATGAAACACAGTGAATGTGTTGATTCTGTATTATAACACTGAAGTTCCTTTTATTCCACTCGACACCTGAATGAAGTATAAACCCTGACTTACATTTAAAAATAAAAAAATCAGGTGCCTGCCTCACGACAATTCATTTTTCTTTTCTCTTTACTAAAGTGTCCTTCATGGCCGACTGCCAAACCAAGTATTTTGATTATTTTCTGTTATTTGATAAGTGACAAAATGAAATGGAAATGTAAAAGTGAACCTTTAAATATTGCAACATTTCAATAAATATTCTTATTCACATTGGTCTCACTGCGTCTGTCTGTCTTCACACTAACAAAGTGTTGGGTTGTTTCTAACCAGACCTGGACTAACTACATGAGGGGTTAACACAACCCAGTAAGAGGACGACAAAGTACTGAGTAAAACCAGCTGGATAAAAATAAGATGATGTTGGGTAAAAACCACATATTGGGTGAGAACAGTGAAATGTTTGCAGCAGTACTGTGTTAATTTAACCCTGCAGGTAGTTTGTCCAATATCCCAACCACCAGCAACATTTTCAGTGTGCACTTCATCATATAAAAAATGTTAAAGGTTGGGATTCATGGTTACAAATATTTAGTACACAGTTCAGGTACAATTTAAAGGTTTTGTGTAGTTTTTTCTTCAGTGTTACTGCTGTTGGAGAGTTGTCTGCAGCATTAAACAACACTTTCATCCTTCAGCTGGTTTTGTACCTCTGGGCCTTTGTGTGGTCCAGCTTCTCTCTGACGCTGTGGTTTATTTAAAAGAAAAACTTTTGTTTCCCTCCTCCTCTTCCTCGCCGCAGCACGTTTCACCAGGCGAAGAGATGCCGCTGTCATATTGATTTATTCAGAGACGTTTGAAGAAACTGAGCGTGAGATAACATAAAAAAAATAAAATAAAAAAATAAGCCTGTGAGCATCATAGAGGAGCTCTCCAGACGGCTGAAAGTAGGAGAAGAAACCTCATTAAATCTTGGGAGGAAAAGCAGGATGATGAACAGCAGAGAGAGAGGGCAGCTGCAAAATACAAGATTTCTGAGAGTTATAAACAACTCAATAAGCTTCTGGCTTTTTTTAGAATAAAGACACTAAAACAATTCACCCTTAAAGATGTTGGGAGGTTTTAACCAAGAACTGGGTAAATATGAGACTAACTACACCCTGGGTTAATGGGGAAAAACAAAAAATGCTGAGTAATGACAATAAAATAACAGGTGAAAACAAAAAATGCAGGAAAATATCAGGAAAAATCCACAGAGTGTTGGGTAAAAATCCTAAAATACTAGTACACAGTGTTGGGTAAGGACCATAAAATGTTGGGGGAAGATTGTAAAATATTGGGTAAAAAAAGCTGGAAAATGTTGAGTAAAAACCACAAAATGTGTAAAAATCATAAAATGCATAAGAACTACAAAATGTTCAGTAAAGATCATAAAATACCAGGTACACCTCTCAAAATGTTGCAAAAAACCAACACAATTCTTGGTAAAAACCACAAAATGTTGCAGAAAAGCTCCAAAATGTTTGGTGAACATTGTAAAATGTTGGGTAAAAAAAAAAAAAGCTGGAAAATGTTGGGTAAAAACCATAAAATGCATAAAAACTACAAAATGTTCAGTAAAGATCATAAAATACCAGGTAAACCACACAAAATGTTGTAAAAAAACAACACAATTCTTGGTAAAAAACAAAAAAAACCACAAAATGTTGGGTCAAAGCTACAAAATGTTTGGTGAATATTGTAAAATGTTGGTTACATGAAGCCAACATGTCGTCAGTCCAGTATCATCCCAGGTTTGGGTAAAAACAACCCAACATATTTCCATGTGTGGTATTAAAACATGCCTGAAACAATCTATCCAACTGCACTGTTACTTTTGATGAATGTATCCTCAGAAGATTAATATGTATCCTTCACTGTCACTGACGACTGTCTCACTGCACTGGTGAATAATTGAGCACAGACCCACTTCAACCCTTTCATATCCACACTGTTGGTTCACACAGGTGTTAATGACAGGAAGTAAAAAACATATTCAAGCTATTTTTTTTGTTTTTGACCCATGTCTGAAGTAGTTGTGTTGTTGTTGTTGACGTTATCCTGCTGCACAAACCACAGGTCTCACAAACATCAAGCGTCACTTTGAGCTCGGCTCTCAGATAAATTCCTGGGCTGTGTGTGAAGGAGAGAAGCTGATCACCACTGACAGCTGCAAACTCCCAACAAACATTTTATTATTATTATGAACAAGCAGAGTTTGACACTGAGATCCTCACACATGATGCCTCTCAGAGTGAACTGCTCACAGACCTGCACGCCCACACTCCTACATTCCTATGGCATTTCTGTCTTTTTCAGAGTAACACTACAGTATGTCTGGAATCTGAGATGTAGCTGTGCAGCCACGAAGCCTCTGGTTAGATCAGTGGTTAGTTCACCCTCAGCCATGACACAGTGACTGCAGTGGTTTTCTTGACTTTGTTGTTGTGGAAGACAGAGGTTTAACATCGATCAGAGGTACGTCAGGAACCAGGAAGTAAGAGAGTAAACCCACCAATCATTAACAGCCACACACTGGGAGTCTGCTCAGGGAAAGTAAACAGTAGTATCCACCAGATGAAATGTGCTTGGCAACGTGGCCCCGTTCACACTGGTTTTAAGGGGATCAGATCACATGTGGACAGCGCTAAATACAGGTGTGAACGACCACAGAGACGCATTAAGATCCAATCACTCAAACCACAGGAGGTGGTCTGGGATCACAGAAACAGAAAGGACAAAGCAAGTGTGATGTTTGCGAGATCAGCATTTAAACGTGGCCATGTTGATTGTTTGGAACCAGAAGTGACCATATTTGGATATGAAGGGGGCGTCAGGAGGCGGGTCTGACCCTTGAACCCAAGGACAGTGTCTAATGTGGATGAGACTCGGCTTCAGCCCGAGTCTCATTGGAAATCAGACCCGTCAATCAGACTAACCCCGCCCCTAACTCCTCCCACCAGATCTCTGAGAAGAAGAGTTGACTGGTGTAAAGATGCGTCCTGTCTGTCCTCTGATCACCTGAGACTCATCTTAAAACCAAGTGTGAACAGGGCTGAGAGATCAAAATGCTACTTGTTGAGTGTTATTAAATCTACATTTACATTTTATCTGAAATGAAACTGTAATTGCAACAAATAAATAAGAGTCCAAAAACAAAAACAAAACTCTTGGCTGTACACAGTATTTTACACAGAGTGTATTCACAATTTGTCATTATACAAAAAAATACATATACATATATATAAAAAAAAAGACTTTTTACACAATTTCCTGGAGTGAGAAATCCACCCGAGTGCATCAGCTGCCTGCTGAAGAGCCTGGAAATGATTGACAGTGCAGAAGAACCAGAAAACAGGACAGCAATCAAAAGAATTTATAATGTGGAAACTGTTTTCTGAGACGTATCTCAGGTGGAAACACACCTATAGGAAGATAATTAGTGCACTGGACTGAATTCTACACCTCAGCAGAGTCAAATCTCTGACTCATCATTTATGTATCCCAGACCGTCCAGACTTGAAATGTTGGCCATAGGTGTGAAGTGGTGCTCCCCGTTCCCTTTGAAGTCAACGACAGAGTGATTATTATTGGCACTGCAAGGTCTCCCTGACTCGGGGCCCAGGAGCTTTATCTCTGAAGTTCTGTTCTGGATGTGCATGTACTCGGCCGACTGCCTTTTCCCCTCGCCTTCACCGGCGCTCTGCCCGAACTTGAAACACTCCCATCGCCCTCGATTCCACATCCAGAACACGAGCCCCATCAGCGAGAGACAGAGCAGT
>OOFC01050819.1:11791-22005 GCA_900323345.1 Pseudochromis fuscus | reverse complement strand
GACTCTACCGTAATTCAAGCACCAGAAGGAGAAAAGATCCAACTCCTTAGACTTCCATTAGAGAGATCCTGTCAGATCCCATCAACACAGATATCATCCTCTAGGAAGATAACCTGAGCAGGCACGGGCATAATGGCATGATTACACATTCATACTATGTGGGGGTGATTAGGACCAAGATGAATAAAAACAGGGGAGGCAGAGAATAAAATATACATGGCGCTTGCGAGTCATTTTTATCTCGCATAGGCCCCACGAACCTGCTGTCTTCTTTAGATCTCAAGCGGGGAGCTATAAGGGGCTGAGGGACCTGTGAGCATCAGGAAGTGTAAAATGGATTACCTCACAGAGGGGGAAGCAGTGTGGATGAGCTGTGGGAGATGTGGGAAAACTGAGGCTGAGTGGAGACGGAGTGCGGAAGGGTCATTAGAGAACGGAGATGTGAAATGGAGACCTTCCTCAACGGTATTACTCCCCTGGGTGGTGGGGTAGAGCGGCGAGGGGGGAACCGGCACCTTCAGCAGTAGCGTCGATCGCCACCATGCAACGCATAAAAAAGCACCACACACCCACACACACACCCACACACACACACACACACACACACGCACGAACCTCCCCTCCTGCTGATAACTACCAGCAGCTTGTTACCACAGTATATCTATTTATAGACACCTTGTGCCCCATTTACAAGCAAGGGGACACTGGATCTGTACAATAAAAAAAAATCGTCAAAAGATGGACTCCTACTGGGATGTCGAGTCAAACCAGTGTTGTTCACAAATGACAACTGATCCAAAACGTGCCACGTCTGAATCAGCTGCAATCTAATTAAAATGATCACACGGTGGACAAATTAATCAGATAATGATCATGTAAGGAGAGGGTGGACTGATTAAGCTGATAGAAAGGAAAGAGAAGGAAATAATTGACCTCACTTTGGAGACTGAGCATATGATTTCATCTTTGACTGACACAGCAGACTATTAGGCAGCAGCCACATGAGAGGTGATCCTACGGTGTGCCGTTGAAATACATAATAATTTCCTTAATTTGTCCTTTTTTTGATGGTCTGACATCATGCATATGGATGCCCTGCCGGGTTGAAATTACGTTGGTGACATGTTTATGTGCGGAAATTATAGGAAGGACTTGAAGTCCTGAATAACCCCCACGCTCCTCCTGCAAAAAAATAATAAAGTAACATACACTTCAGAGAAAAAGGGAGCTCACTCTATTGGATTTCTGAGGTAGAAATAGGCTTGTAGTGCCTCGGACAGCCGACGTGAGGCAGAGGGAGGTGGTGGCAGAGGGAGGAAGGGGTTGGTCATTCATCATTTTTGTCAGTCCTGGTAGAAAAAGGAGGTGGGGCAGGGGGGCTTTCATATAAATTGAGTGTAGGTGGAATCAATGTGGCGTTGTTGGTGAAAGCAGGGAGGGGCGAGGGAGCCGGATCAATGCTGGTGGGAGTGACTGTTTGTTCCCATTGTTTATCTACTGTCATCTCAGGACGCTACTGAAGGACAAGGGAGCATGGCGGGCAGCACAATGACTCCATTGGGACTGAGGATTCGTAATGGCTCTCTCCTTATACAGACAATACACATCACTCAGAGGTGAAAGTCATACTGCTCATGGATAAAGCACGCCTGTTTGTGTGGGTGAATGTGAGAGTGGAAGTTGGAGGGTGGGTTGGAGAGTGGGGGGGGATCTGAGTGAAAGGGGCGAGCACTTGTCAGTGTGGTTTCATGCTGCAGGGTCTGCCGATCAAATCAAATGCCTATTCAGCTGAGAAAACTCATGTAGAGCTGCGCAGAAAGTCTGACTAAAGCACAACAGTTTTATTAGGACTTTCACACCTGCAGCGGCACAGCAATAATAGATCTGCTGACCTGACACGAACCAGAGAGATGCTATCAAACAACAACAACCATGCTCACGATGGCCGCAGACGAATAAAAGAAAACGATCAAACTAATAATAAAATCCCCAGGCATGCTGTAACACGGGCTGTGGCACACACATAAACAATATAACTGTCTAATCTACTCAATCAATCTGGGAGAGACTGGGGATGGATCCCAGACTGTAAAAAGGGATAAATACAATACCTGCTCATGAAATGATGATGAGCTAGATTCAAGAGGCCGCCCAGTGAATTTCAGGTATTATCATTCCCAGGGGAGCCCTTCCTCTCCTTTCCTCTTTCTCCCCCACTTTTACACCTCCCTCTTCCATCTTCACTTCTTTCATGTCCAGATAAGAAACGGCCCGCACTGATCTGTCTGTGATTCGCGCAGCAGAAATGGGTTCCCATGGGAATATCACGGTGCGGAAGAATAGCTGACACAAGAGATGAGATTCTGTTGTGCTGCCCATATTTTTGCCTGCGAGATCAAACGGATAGGATTTTTCCTCCTGCATGAAAACACACTTATAATCACCAGCTTCGCTTTCAAAGTGCAATCAAGACCAACAGATAAATGGATGGAAGTGCAAATTTGTCTACAATATGTTTTACATAAACAAACACTACACACTTGACACATGCCCTACTTGTGGTAACTGCAGGCACTAAACGTGTAAAAACGGTGCAGAGAAATAGCCGGCCTCATGATTGGCTTATCGCAATAACAATAATTACACTCTCAGTTGTAGGCCCGGTCATGAATCCTATTACAAATCCTGGGAGTTTTGTGAAACTGAGCCTCGGTTCCAGCTTTTTCTCTCCTCTCTCTCATACTTTCTGCTACAGTCGCGGTTTTTAAAACACAACCACAGTCGAGCTCGGCTACGCTCCCCAGTTTTCCAACGTGGCAGCAATAACCCCCACAAGTGAGCAGATTTCTCAGCTGAAAACAAAGAGTACAGTAAATTAACATAAAGATATCTCAATGTGGATGCAGTTCCATAGTTTGTATTAGCTCTATTTGTGATATAATAATATTACTCTCCAAAAAAAATCATAAAAAATGGCTGAATAAGAGTTTTGATAGCACACATTTTAACATGTAAAAACTTATTTAAAGCATTTTCCTCATGAATCAAAGCAACATACTGAACAAAACAAAGCGGTAAGTAAAGTCAGTCATTAGAAAAAAATTTAATACACTGCTGTATTTGTCTGGAGAAGGCCACCCTCATCTGTGCACTGAAGGACACGAGCATGAAGCCCACCAAGAGCAGCTCTGAAGAGGGTTTCATGGCTGAGAGATGGGAGACAATGTACATTCAACAACTGTTGCCAGGGTGACTCACCAGTCAGTTTTATGGTAGACTGGTAAAGAGAAACTCACTGTTAAAAAAAAACAAAAAAAAAACTGATGACATCTCAGCAAGTGTTTGCCAGAAGGCATGTGGGAGAATCTGGAACAAAGCTGGAGAATGTTTCAGATGAAACCCAAATGAAGTTCTGTTGATTTCACACTAAATGCTATGTTTGGTGTTTGGTGGTGGGGACCAGTACTGGCTTTAATTTCTCTAAGTGACCAGGTGAGCATCCAGACTTTGGTCCAATCCAGAATTTTAAACTAGTAGTTCAGGAAATGAGGCAGAGCCTGTGTAATTCTGTGATAGGTCTATATGTGCAGACATAATACACTGTACAGATGAATGTAGCCACTGTGACATCACCCATTGTTCAATACAGAATTTGTCATTTGGTCTTTGCAATCTCGACCAAGAGACCCTACTTGGATAAGAGGGTGGAGCTGGGACACAGCAAGGAGAGGCTCTAACGGAGCATCTGAGGTGAAACCAGGCCTGTCAATCAAACCAGCCACGCCCAAAAATGTAGCTCTTTGAGGCCTAATATATACCGTATTTTCTAGACTATTGAGCGCACCTGTCTATAAGCCGCTATTGAATTTATTCAAACAGTTTCATGTGGTCCACTCTGACCGGGTCTGATGTGACGAGGCTAAATGTATCGGCGGCACGGCACGGAGCTTGCTAGCTTGTAAAAAGCTAACGAGCTTCGTGCCGCGGATACATGAGCCACACCGGTGTTTAAGCTGCAGGGTTCAAAGCATCAGAAAAAATTAGCGGGTTATAGTCCGGAAAATACGGTACCTAACCAGGAAATTATATGTGCATGGAAGATCAGGATGTGACTTTAGTTAGAACATCACAATGACTTGTGGAAAAAAATGTATTGACTTCTAGTGACCATTGGTGGTATTGCACTGGTTAGTGATGGTGAATAGGTATAAAGATGGTTTGGTAAAGTGTAGTGCAGTTCAAGCAGAGTAGATACAATGAAAAAAATCAGAGGTCAGAACATAGATGAAGCAACTGGTCTCATAAATAAGGCCAATGAGGAAGTGCAAAAAGTCCAATATTCCTGATGGCCACTAGATGCTGGCTCCAACTGGCTTCAATTCAAAAATGTTCACTTTCAATCATAAAATACTCAGTCAATATATTTATTTCAAGATATTCTGACATCAATGGCTAAAGTCAACTCTTCTTAACTGAAAAAAATCCATAATAAAGTAGATATTAGTCTTTAAAAAGAGGAATACTTATGGGCATCTGAACTCGAGTCTCATACATTTTGGGCAGTGTCCGTCGAGTCCAAGGGTTAGATCTACCCCATCTCCAAATATGGTCACTTCTGGCTCCAAACAACCACCACTGCGACATACAAATGCTAATCCCCTGGCTTCAAAATGTGACGGGTGACATCACGTTAGTTTTCTCCATTCTATACACAGTCTGTAGCAAAAACAAAGCCACTACGAAATAACACCTTGAAGTGAACAAAGACCTTTAGTAATTAATTCAGAATAATTCAGATTAATTTTTAGAGAACTGCTTTCATCTGTGAATGAGTCTAAAACAAGGTTAATCACATCTTTTGTGTAGTAAAACAACAAACCATAAAACAGAAGAAAAGGGTGAATTCTCATTGAGGCACCGTACCTGCCAAAGTCTGCTATCCCTTTTCCCGTAAGTCTCCCAAAATAAACACAGCTCTGCCACGGCTTACCATTATCCCCTTCATAGCTTTAGTCTCAACTTTGCCACTGTTCGAGACTCGATTTCAGCCCCTTGCTAAAGCGCTCTACCTGTGCCTGGCCGAGCCACTTTCAACCTCCCTCTGTTCTCGTCCTGGACCAGAGGGTGAGGCATGCGTGGGTGTCACAGAGCTGACAGGTCTATCTGCACTCTGTCCACTGTGCCGGCTATTCCCATTTCCCCTCTTCACTGCCACCTCTACAGCTGCTGCGTATCCGACTGTGTCACCACACACACACACATATATCAGTTTACAGGAGGGGGGAAGCTGGAGACTGTGCACAGGGTCAAACCTGCACAGGGCTGAATACGTGGGGTGCATGTGCTTGAACACAACACTTTGAAATCGTGACAATATTTAATTATTTTTCACAGACGGAAATTGCAGGAGAGGTGCGCTTTCCTCTGTCCAGTCAAGGAAAGCCTGTCCGAGTTATGGATTAAACGCCACTGTGCACCATCGTATAGACGCATGCACATTCTGCCTGACAGTTTAATGGTGTGTATATACGTACTCATGTGTGCAGAGGTGTGCGCGTTTATGTGTGGGTTTGTTCATACGGATCGGCAGTAGGTTACGGGTCCTACCTCCCAATCAGTGAAGCAGACTGTCTCGTAGTGTGTTAGCCATGTAAAATCTAAAATCTGTCTCCTGCCACTCATCCATAACAGGCCAGCAGCTGCCAAAGTCAATGCGATTCAGGCACACGCCGTCACCATAAACCCTATGTAACACATTTCTCATTTGATACGCCTCTCAGCCATTTGCTCTCCTGAGCACACAAATGCCATTTACACTCTCAGACACACACACACACACACACACACACACACACACAATCCATTTGCTCAGACATAGACAGACAACCACACATCCACACACAAATTGGTGCCACATTTTTTTTTTTTTTTCCTGCCGGCTGTAACAGGTGTGGCGGCGGAAGTAGGGGGGTAAAGAAGAAGTAAGCTGATCCAGTCGCTCGTTTCCTAGTCTTGCCAAAACATCCATAGTCCCACTGCTATCCTCCACCTCCTGAAGGGAAACTTCCAATCACTTCAGCAGATCAATACGCCCTAGCCTCAGGGTATGAGGCTAGAAAGCTAACTAGAAGCACTTAACAGGAGGGGAAGCTGTATTGATTACAAAGGGTTAATGAGACCTGATGTGCCGGCTACACTTTTTTTTTTTTTAATACTGGAAATGCATGACTTGGCCCGTTAATTGATACAAATTGATCAAGCACACACAACTCGAGCCCTGTTGAGGATTTAACGCGACTGTTCTAAGGTCTGTGGCCTTGTGTTTTGACAGAAAGGTGTAATCAGGCTGAATGAAATAATGATAATAGCTCCCCAGTCAGAGCGTAGCAAGATGCCACAATGAATCAACGTAAACTGAACTAGACGACCAGAAAGAAAGCAAACTGGTGAATCTTTTATCTGCACTGCGAGTAAAAATACCGAGTACGATAAGGTTCAGGATGCCACGACATCTTTGCTCCAGTATCAATTATTCAGCATTGCCTTTTCTAACCCTTTAATTATACATCAATGTTAGAATAACAAAGAGTAAAGATGCTCTCTGTGCTCCTGCTTACAAAGGCCATGACAATGAAACCGGATGGGGGAACTTTAGCCTTTCGTAGGGGCAGGAGGAAGACGGAAGCAAAAAGGCCTTCGGGCTGCTTTCCCCTGCTGTCGAGCTGTCATTTATGATGTGTCCGCCTCACCCACTGTGTGATCAGAGATCAAAGGGTTAACTGAAACTCTGGCCTATAGCCCTATGCTTACATTATTCAACAGCTTGTTACAACAGCCTGTTCCCTGATCTCACACACGGGGAGACAGAGCTGGAAACTCCAGGGAGGGGAACACTGGGGACGAATAGCCGGATTAAGAAAAAGGGATGACAGCGAGACTGGGAGGCTGGAGAGGAGAAAGATAAACTAGAATGAGGGGTGGAGCGGGGGGAGATGTGAAAAAAGGTGAGTTGTGGGAGGGAAAAAAAAAAAAAAAAAAAAGGGACTTACTGGGATGAAAAGGGGTATTGAGAAAAGGGAAGGATGAGAAAGTGGTGAAAGATAGCGAGCAAGCACAGGTGGATGAAGAAGGAAACAGAAGAGGGCCGTCCGCTTAAATCTGCCTGTTGCCATGGGAGAACCTCTGAATATGGATGTTTAACCTTTGACCACATACTTAATTTGTTAGCTCAGCTCCAGATTTTGTTTGATGTCAGCAAACATTTTAAACAGCGCGTATCTACAATGTTTTATATCCGGTCTTTTCACGACACAGTGGCAGAATATGCCACAGTCCATTTGCGTACTTCTCAGATATGCTGGAACATAATGGTGATGGAAGGCGCTCTGTGCCTTCCTGACAAAAATGTTCAAATTCATCCCTTTTCTCTCACTTTTCATTCTCAATAGTGGAGACCTGACTATTGTCTGGTAGTGTGTTCAAACCGATAACAGTATCCGCTGGCTTTAGACTCTGATATAGTGCTCTCAGACACACACTCACACGCGCGCAAAACAACAAAGCAAAACAACATCCATCAGATGAGCACTGAACTGACAGCGACCATGTTTTGGGAGCGCCCTGTTTATAGTCCCAGACTTGCGCCGCTGCTCAGTGAGCGGGCTCCTTTGTTCATTAATTGATTGGCCTCCCCTGCTGGGCCTCAGTAACTAGGTTACACAGATCCATGAAAAGAAGAGGATTGGCCCCCCCGGTGAAAGGCGGAGGATAGATAGACGACTCCAGGGCAGGAATCCGAGTGTTAATATAACTAATGGAGTGAGGACGACAGTAACTTTATTGAAATCACCCTCATCTAATTAGAGCAAGCAGCTGATGAGAGCAGAGCGGGACGGGAAGGAAGGCTGGATTCCATTATGCAAGGGTGATGTCACCATCATATCAACCGAGAAGACGAGGCTGCCGAAAGGTGAGGTGATGGCTGCGAGACAGAGACAGTGTGATGCCCACTATCCAGCTGTCATAGACGGCTCTCTCCCTCTCCCTCTCACTGTGGTGCTGACAGGAGCTCCTAGCATCCCATCACTCTGCCGACTGTCACCTCTTCTTCTTCCCCACAAAAGGACGAGAGGCTTTTCTAACACAATGCAACCGGTTTAAGGGGAGTGCAGACGTGCTGATGTGAACTTCACTCCCAGGTCACCGAGACATTTGCTCTGACTGAAGCACCTTGCCTTTAGTGCCCTGCTATTTGATGAAACTAATTGACCTCTTAGACAAGGAGAGAGGTTTAACAGCCAGGAACACGATGTGCTGGCTGTGATGCAATGAAAGGAAAGGCAGTGGTTCTGCTCATTAACAAAAAGTTTACCCTGCTTTTTCTCTATAGCAAAGTAAGACATTAAAAAGGCATTGGGGAGAACATCTCTTAAAATATCAGTGGAATTTAAACCAGTAATTAATAGATCACATTGCTATGATTCACTCTCTTCATCTTTAAATTGAATTGCCATACAGCTGTTTATACATAGTAAGTATTTGATTATTGTGACTCCTTCAGGCTTGCCATGTCCCGTGTGAGTGTGTGTGTGCCCAAAGAAATTTTGTTGGGTCAAAATACAACCAAGTCTCGTGCTTGAGGCAATGGAAAAAAGGAAAAACTGGCACCCTTCTGTCAGCAGTACAAGTCGGCTGACCTCAGAGCAGCCGCTGCAGCCATCACAACCACAACCACTAACCAACGTCTTTAAAAACCTCACACAAGAGGTCAACGACGGGACTGTTGGGAGGAAGGCAACACTTTGTTTTGTTTGTTTTTTTGCAGGTGAATAAAAAAATGCAAACTCTAGAGGTGGAGACTGGGTGTTAATTTACATAAGCAACACAAATGAAATCAATGTATTGTTAAATAAAACTGCCCCTGCAAAAAAGGACAACTACGGCCCTAAATTTAGATTTAAAGAGGCGTGAAAACCCTCCTTGCAAACAGTAAATGTCTCGCCCGACCCTATAACTCTTTCAATAACAGAGACGGAGACATGCTATGCCCTCCCTGTCTGCACAGGCCGCGACAGCTGAACCAACGCAGGGTCTGCATCGAGCCTGCATACCTCAGAGGATACAAGTTTCCACCACACAGTTTATCCCTCAGGTGACAGGACTGAGCTCCCTCCGCTCACCGAGATGAACGCGGGCAGATGGGGTAGTGGGGAATGTGGCAAACAGCGCCACTATAAGCCTGAGGAATATGTGAACCATGTGTGTGTGCTAATGGTGGTCAATATTGTGGGATGAGTGGTGTGGATGTCATCGGCAATAGGGTTGGAATCCAAAATAAAATCAAACAGGGCCCAAGGCTGCCTTTGAAAAAAAAAAAAAAAAAAAAAAAAAAAAAATCCTATTGAAGTATGACACTGCAATTTTTTTTTTTTTTGCTGGCGTAGTACTTCTCAGCTCAAGTGGGGTGTGACAGCTCACCATATAATGTTAATATATTATTTGATCCGCGCCGACCCCTGAGCGATGGAGTCACGACGCATTACGAACTCCACTGAGGCTCGAGACCCTCAACAGCAGAGCAGCTGACCACTTCTCACAGGAGATGACTTTCAGGCCGCATGAGGACAGTTGCTGCAGAGATGAGGTTAATATTACTGCCACTGGTAGCCAGAGGGAGAGAGGGAAAGAAGCAGGAGAGGAGAAAATGAAAGAGAAGTCCAAAGCATTTCACTTGTATTCCTTCAGACTCCAAATTACCTGCTCTGTAAATTGCAAGGAGCAAGCAGTCCACCTCCCCCTGACAGCCCCTTTAATGGTGTTGTCTTTAAAACCTTTATCACTAATTCATTAGTTCTGATTTTCCAACAGCAAGGGTTGAAGCTTTGTCTTCTGTCAAATTGAGAGCCAGTGGCTTCGGGCTCTAATCAGTCAAACCTACTAACAGCTTTCCTTAAGGGGAGGATGAAGTCCAAAACAGAGTTATTGTAGCAGAAGGCCATTTGCTGTGTGTGCAACTTCAAATGACTTTAATTTCAGACTCTCCAAACGGGTGATTTGTTGAGAGGAAAACATGTCAGGCTGTAATGAACGTTGAGGTTTTCCTATTTTGTCTCTTGTCAAAACGTGAACGCTGCCATTGAAAATGAATATTCAAAGAATCAGCCACATGACTTTCAGTACCGATTTAATCAATAAAAAAAAACTTTCAACGCTCC
>OOFC01050819.1:0-11771 GCA_900323345.1 Pseudochromis fuscus | reverse complement strand
CGCTAGATCTCACCTCACCCCCACCACCGCTCCCCTCACACATCGAAGCGTACACAAGTCTAATTAGCTGTGTCGTATCCCTTGATGACTCCGCCATTTCCTCTCACTGGGAAGATTAACCACCACAACACTAATATCAGCCTCCACATCAACACAATTAGGTGAAGAGTGAAATGTGAGGCATGTCGTCACATTTCCCCAGATTCATTAGGGCGCCCAGAAGACAACTTGACGGCAGACAGGCCGCTGCGTCTGCAGGCCGGGGAGGCACTCGAGCAGGTGTATTTAGCAAGCTCGACGCAATGGGATGCGGGTAGAAGTCGTCCTAGATAATACAATATGGCCGGGTTTATTGTTGCTACCGGGGGTTATAAAACAAGCTCAAAGGCCATTTCACATCAAACACAGAACTTTTGGTTTTCACTTTTCTTACTGTTAGTTCAAATTGAGGATGTCTACCCAGTGTGAAAATGTAATAATCGGCTTAAAAAGGTATAACTTGGGATTTCCTCATCAATACATTTTTTATTTAATTTGGCTCCATTCTTTTATGAGGTTGCATTGATCTTGCAGAGGAGGGTTAGCCCTATATTCCTACATCTAAATATTCAGACCACAGAGTGTGTATAGAAATGGATGGAGCAACCGGGTTTCAAATGTGAGGCCAATCCAGAGTTGCCAAAATAAGTGCAATACTCCAGACGGCCACAAGATGCTGGCTCCAACTGACTTTGATTCAAAAATTTGGATTTTCAATCATGAAATACACAGTATATTTATTTCCCACAAGTCATTCTGATGTCATTAACTAAAGTCAACTCTTCTTAGTAGTGATCTCACTGGAGACCAGACCTGAACTCGAGATTCAAACACTCTGGGCGATGTCTTTGGGTTCAAGGGTCAAACCCACCTCCTCAACCTTTCCTTCATATCCAAATATGGTCACTTCTGGCTTCAGAAAACCAACACGGTGACATTCAAATGTCAAACTCTTGGCTTCAAAATGCTTCGTCCATTAGGAACAGTGTATGAAGTGGACGCATTATTCCCTAAAGATTCAGGTATTAGGCCAAAATTACCCACAGCTCCATGAGTGGAGGTTTAAGTCTCCACACTATAAAGATCTCATAAAACACCATAATATTTCAGTATGTACAGGAATTAGTGATGAATCTTAAGGAGATCATCAAATTAAAGAGTACCGTGTCCAAGAGGACAAAACTCAAGTGAGTCAGGGAAGAGTAGCAGGATCCATACAGCCTGACGCAGAGCCTGCTGAAGACAATCCATTGTTTTAAATTGCTTCCAGATGCTCTGCACTTTAAACTGTTGCATTTTCTGGCATTATTTTGCCATTCTTTTAGTCAATCTTGGGGCTCGCTATTAGTTCCCGTCAGCCAAGCCACCACCCAAAAGCATCCTCAGTGAGCAAGTGAACTTCTGGGACCTCTGGGTGCGTTTGTCTTTTCTTCTGTTACAGGAAATCTTTCAACATATACTGAAAATGATTTTGTAAAGAGAACAAAAACAAAAGAGAGAACCGAAACTAAACCAAAAGAAAAACACATTCCCCACGGTCCAAATACTGTTTAAAAACACACCTTTTTTATGCCAAGGAAAAAAAAATACATGAAAAACTCTGCGTATTTGTCATTTCATGGCAGGTTAATTGTCAAAATTACACATTAGGTTTAGAAACAGAAGCACAAAGGGTGAAAAGATATTTGTGAGCTGCATTATACTCCACCACAACCAGCATGATATATTTTTAAATAAAATCAGCCATACTAATGATGCCATTAATTAAAGGCCCCATTTGTCATTCAAATGTAAACCAAAGTGTAGCAGCCCCATCAATAAAACCCAATACACCCAAGTGGAACCTACCATAATTCATTTACTAACAAGACACACAAACTACAGCAGACAGCCACTCAGTCTAACCTAATGGTAACAAAGTGTGCATCAGCCACATATAGGTGGAGGTTAATTGGTTTTTCCAGACATTTACTTGCTCAAATATGAAGGTTTTCTGCTTATCTTTGCACATCTGTGTATATGTGAGATTTAATGACGACCAGCTCCGTACAAAACTTCATGCCACTGCCGGAGACACAATATTCTGTATCGCACTTTCCCCACACACCAACTTCTGCTTTCCCTAAAAACAGAAGCTGGCGAACAGTAATGTCTGTCAGTAAATGACATTTGTGAATGTTGAGGCTGGAAGAAGAATGAAAGCTGCTTCCAAGTAAAAAGGAATTAATAAAAAAATCTTTCATTCTTCATGTAAGTGTTTTTTTTGTTTGTTAGCCCCTGGTGCTCATCATTATCTAAACATTAGATGAAGAGTGAAGGAGAGGACTCAATGATATGCCACAATTAACCAAAGTAAAAATATATAGCTGGTGCTCGTCCTTTCTTTTCATTGAACCCAGATTGGTTTTCAAGTGGGACTTTATTCTGAGTCAAATAAAGAGATTGCCAGATTCCCATCCTTATGTAACAGGTATTTTTGACTGTTTGATAACTCTGACTATTTGAAATTTACAGACCAATCCAGAAAATAATATTACAATTTTTTAAAAAAAGCTGTTAGCTGTAGGCAGAGTATTACACCCTTTAAATCACTACGCAGAAAAACTTCTTAACACCTCTTTTATATTACCGTATTTTCCAGACTATAAGCCGCTACTTTTTTCCGACGCTTCGAACTTAAACACCATCATGTGGCTCATGTATCGGCGGCACAAAGCTCGTTAGCTTTTTACAAGCTAGCAAGCTCCGTGCCGCCGATACATTTAGCCTCGTCACATCAGACCCGGTCAGAGTGGACCACATGAAACTGTTTGAATAAATTCAATAGCGGCGTATAGACAGGTGCGCTAAATAGTCCGGAAAATACGGTAATTTAATGGCAGTGTTGTTTATATCATAAAATTCTTGTTTATTTGTGACAATATAAAAATAAATCATCCACTTCTAATGTGTACATCTATTTCTGTCCTCAATGTGTGCACAAGGGAAAAAAATGAAATCAAACGAGTCCATTGTGTTGTAATGGTGACGGCATCAAGAGCAGCAGTAAGTCATGGTATACTGTGAATTCATACAGGAAACATTCAAGTGGTGTTGAGTCTGAAGTTCTGAAGAAGTCAGAACTGAAGAAGCTTCTTGGAGGAGAAGCAAAATATCTCCATTGATCTTCAACCAAGTCCAGCTGCCCCTACTCTTGACTACTTGATAAGCATGGACTGGATGATTCAGACATCCTTATACAGCAAGGAGAGTGAAAGCAGTTCAGTAAATCAGCCTTCGGTTAAAAAGAAAAAAAAAGAAAAGATGCAGTTCTGCAAATTTCCACTAGAGCAAAAGCAACGCAAACATGTTTTGCTTCGTACAGAACCTGTTCTGGTCTCTGTGGCCAACTTTACTCTTTGTGATAACAGGAGAAGGCCTGAGGGCAAAAACTTTATATAACTGACTTGTTGAAATTACATGTATGTATAATTAAGGGCGTGACAGGTGGGTGTTGTCACAGGAGGTTAGCTGCAGTTACATGCACCCACTTGCCCCTTGCTCCTCCCTCTTATTAAAATATAGTCACTTCTGCACACAGCTAGATACGACACTTCAGGCTTCAAAACGCTAGTCCCCAAACCATTTTTTCAATATACAAGTGAGTTGGCATCAGATTAAAATTTGACTAAAAAGAATAAATCTTTTTTGTCTAAAATTCTAGGATTAAAAAAAAACAACTCATTAATTTAAGAAATACTGGACCCTTTTACTTGTCCTGCCTTTTGAAAATGTTCACAGTTGAATCAGGACGAGCCACAACAGGACAGAATAAGAAGGAAACTCGTTGCCCTGCGCTGCTACAAACTAGTTTGACGACTACTTCTGAATGTGTGCCAGCCCCTTACAGCATGAGGGAGTGCTGTGGATGCACACAATCCAGATGCTGACAGAATAATCTGAAGGTAAAGTAAGGTAAAGTTATGCAAGTATCCACCCCCAATACCACAGCTTCATAAAGACAGTGAAGCATGAAGTTTGTGTAACATGAGAAAGAAACACAAATGTGTCCTGATCTGACATGAGACATGATTTGAAGCCACTCCTTGGTTTGCACAAACATCTCTTTGACAACTACAGGAAAGATTGTAGTTCTACATGTCTCTGGATTGTTGAAGTATCACAGGACTGGTCAGGTCACCTCAGCTCCTCGGAGCCTTTCAGCTGTTTTGGATTTCTGCAAATTTATTGTTTTTCCATCAACTGGTTTTCAGTTTACACTTAACCACTTTCAGTCCAAATAATTTTAAATAGATTACACATTTTTTGACAATGCAGTTCTGTTATTATGTATTAGCAAACACAGTATTAATCCGTGATCTCTGTGCAACTCAAAACTAATCGGTTCAGTTTTTTTGTTCTCTTATCTTGATGAGTGAAGTGAGAGAACCAGTTTTCTGTCACATCACAATCAGCAACATTTTGTACTGTGATTGATGGATGTCAGTTCAAGCACGACAATTAAATGCGGGGAGGTTGGAGACTATCCCAGCTGACAATGGGTGAGAAGCAGGGTACACCGTGGACAGGTCGCCAGTCCATCACAGGGTGGGAACAGGGAGACAATGCAAACAGGGAGGTTAACCCAGACACCCAGGTTCAAACCCAGAACCTTCTTGCTATGCAGAGACAGTGGTAACCACTGCACCACCACCTCGTAGCGCAACACCATTTAAAAAAATGTAACAGGCTTAATATCATCATCTTGGCATAAATCATGGAAAATCTTGCAATTAGGAATTATAACTGGCCCAGATTCTTCTAATTTGAACCTGATTTCGCTGAACTTGGGTGGGACTTCTCTTTAATCGTCTCTATTTTAAGCTGTGTAAAGTTGTCATGTGATAATCAGTTGGTTTGAGTGTATTTTCTGGCTTCATTGAACTTTGAAGTGAAACATAACAAACACTGACTGGACGGTACGCATTTGCATTATTTAGTGACTTTCAGAACACTGACACATTTTGTTTTGAATTGAAATTCAACTCAATGTGACCTTTTTTTGCACATTGTGACATTTAGAGAAGTCCTTTGAGCTATTTAAAAACAGGCAAATTATGCAACCAATTACAACATCAAAGGATTTATTCAGTGCACGCAAACAGGCACAAGCATGAGCGACAACGCTGAAGTTCTAGCAATACTTTTGTGTACTTACTGGATTGTTTAGGTTTTGATGCCATCTTTGCAGGATTCCCCTTCTTACAGTGCGAATACTGTAAAAACAAGTGGTGGCAGGCTCTCAGCAGCAGTGCACTGACTGAGGTGACTCCACCCTGTCCGATTTAAAACATAAAATGCCCCACCCCATTTTTTATTTTTATTGTGGGACTGTTTTGCAACAAGGATTAACTATTCAGGTCTAACTTGAACAGGGCTGCTGTTTACAGTTGGTATATACTTTATCTATCCTTTTAATTATGTTGTTACAGCAGCAACAACAAAACAGAGACAAGCCCACAAGACAACCAACACTTAGGCCAGGGGTCTCAAACTCATGCCATGGAGGGCCAAGTCACTGCAGATTTTCTTTCCAGCAAAGCAGGTGATTTTAATGATCAACACCCCCTTCGAGTGAAGGAGATAATTAGTGAGATCAGCTGCTGGAGAGATGGTTGGAAAAAAACCTGCAGGGTCTTGGCCCTCCATGGCACGAATTTGAGACCCCTGAGTTAGGCATAGAAGCACTAAGTAAAAATACAACTTATATTTTGTCAATATTGCACATGTTCCTATTAATTTCTGAGGATTTTTTTCAGTTCACCTTGCTGTGGAAGATCCGTGTTGCACAAGTGTCTGCAGAAATGTGAACCGCAACTCCTTACAACATTTGTTGCTGGAGGCGTTGTGTTGCTCAACCCGTTTCTTTAATGCCCCAAAAGCGTTCTGTTAAATTCAGTCGACATGCTACTTCCTGTTTTTCTTTTTCTCTCTCTCCAGAAACTGTTGTGGGATTTTGCACTGTGGTCTATCACACTGGAATGTTCCTCCTCTTTCAGGCCTCTGGATAAATGGGAATAGTCTTGTCAGCCACAGGAACATTTGGTGCTTTTTTGTAAAATTGCTTTTTGGTATCACCACACACAAGTTAATATCTCTACATTACCTGTTGCAATACGCCTTTTTAAATTACCCCCTGATTATCACTGCCAACATTACTGTCAGTGTAGCTTCTGAAACCTCAGGCTAAATTGAATCTTTCATGAAAACACTGGAGTGTATTTATATATAATCTGAATTTAATTTTTGTGAAAAGTGTACTAACCTAAAGATTCAATGTCTTGACCAAATCACAAGTTTATACATCTGTCGTGATATAAGGAAATATATAGACCTAAAATTAGTACTTCAAAGAGAAGATTTGGTATTAGGACCTATGGTTGATCAGAAATAAACAGTAAATACATTTTGACATTAACACGTTTTCTATGAGAATTGACCGGATTTGCTTCATTAAGAATGTGGCTGACAGTTTAAGAAAATACATATTGATCTACAAATATCTGAGCAGTACTTTCAGTACAAGTGTGATTGGTATTGGTATATTGACGTGACACATGGGAATGTGTTTTGGGCTATAGACAAAGGTAAGTACATTTTTATGTCGTGTTACTTATTTATCATGAGAAATGAAATGTGACTTAAGCATAGCTATGCCATGTGGGGAACCGGACCTTAAAATGACGTGTTTCACACACTAATCGCAGGCTCGTCCTGTGTCCAGCCTACGAGGCAACACTCAGGGCATCACATCAGCAGTGAGCGTGTGAGTACCAGAAACATGGCGGAGAGCGAGCTGAACGTTGACAGCCTCATCTCTCGGCTACTGGAAGGTAGGAGAGCCTTTTGACGCTGCGTCTTTCAGTGTGTGTATGTGCTTTACACACACGAGACAATGGCCGAATTTTAGATTTTTGTTTGTAACCGCTAACTTACGAGATATATTAGAAAAATCCCCTTTAGCGTCGCGTCCTCGGCTATCTGTGTTGGTTATCAGTGAGCTGTAAGCTAGCCGCGGCGTTAATGCGAACGTTAGAATGACGTCACAGCCACTAATAGCTGCCTTTCACTAATGTCTAATTGATAGTTTGCGTCGGTTGTGTGTGTGTAAATTGTCAAGAGTGGTGAAGAAATACCTGCGCTGCTGAACACGTTAGTGTGAGCTAACCACGTTAACTAGTCGCACAACTTAACGGTTTAACGGCTCAACTGAGCGGGCAGCAGAAGCAGGTTAACGTTTCTTCTTCTTCCTTAAAATTTATTGTAACAGAACGTTCCGTTAAATGTTGTGGTTGCTTAGTAACGCTAACAGTTCTTGTTGCCGCGGCAGGTGGCTAAGAGGTCGGCTAGCTCGCCGGACACGCCCCCCTGACGTAGAAGATCGATAAAGTCTGCATCACTTAAGCAGTACAAATTAATCAATATCACACATACATGACCATGTGTTTGTTCCTTCGTTATGTTTCAGTGTATTTGGATGCCATTGTTGATTCCGTTTATTTTTAAGTTTTCTGGTTTAAGCACATTGTAACTACGTTTTTAAAGTTACCATACATTTAACAAATAATTCTCATTATTATTGTTATTATCAGAAATATATTTTACACATTTCGTAGAAGATACTTCTTTAGACTAATACTGTACTGACTAGTACTGGCAATTTTAAGGTATTTGTACTTCATTTGAGTACTTCTACACTGCGCTACATGTCATAGTAAAACACTGTACTTCTTATTCCACTACATATATGGGTAAACTTAGCTGAGGTTGTAAGTTGTTAAACAGATTGAAATTTTTACTCATTTCTGAACAACCCAAATAGCAACTACAATATTATGTTTGTTTGTTTAGATACAAAACCCAACCATAACACATCGTTTATCTGCTGCTGCTTGATAGCCCATAATCAGTCAGTGTTAAATTAAACTCCAATAATATCAAATGAATTATTCTAAAATGATGAATTTTGCATAAAGATGACTATTATTAGGTTTCGCAGTATAAATATATTTTGCTGTGCAGTGATATTAATACTTTGATTTTGGTAAAAGCTAAAAACCTTTTGTACTTGTATGGTTTTAATAATTTATGTAAATATTTCTGTATAACATATTGATACCATATTTCTTTGTTTTTGTCACTTACAAATATTGGAAGCAAATAGAAGAAAAGTGTAAAGAAAACAATGTATTAGTTGACCTAAAATGTGGACATGAATTGATTGCTGATGAGAAACAGTAAACAAAGAAAAAGAAAGTAATTTCTGCAGAACTATAATCATTAAATGAGTTTTGCAATCATTTGTAAATTTGTACCCGACTATTTTAAACTGTAGATCACTTCTTGTTATTTCATTATATTTTTTAACACTTTGTCAGCTACATTACATAATGTAAGTATTTACAAAGAATTAGTGACCAACCTCGTGGTTACGGCCAGCACTAACACATTACTCAACCACCTTGTTTTTTCTTTATACATGAATCTGCCCTCTAGACTTTTTGTCCTTGCTGGACAACAACAACACCACACTCACTAACTCACTCATACACTTCCAGCTGAGCCAACAAGCTGTTCGTTCTTGTACTTGCCAGTTCCCAACAACCCGTGTTGACTGGAGTAAATGGCCTGTCTGGCCAGTAACAAAGCAAATACAATGGTCAGCGCTCTTTAATCTGTGAAGGGTGACAAACAACACTGCCGGAGGAACCAAAAGTAACTGGGAAGAATTTTAATAAAACTACTGAATACACAATAAATGTAATATTTTTTGGGCTTGATGATGTGGATAAAGTCAAACTTTATATCATAGCATTGACCCATCTGTTTTTACCTTTTTCTTCGCAGTGCGAGGATGTCGTCCAGGGAAGATCGTACAGATGACGGAGGCGGAGGTGCGAGGGCTCTGCATCAAGTCCAGAGAGATTTTCCTCAGTCAGCCGATCCTGCTAGAGCTGGAGGCTCCTCTTAAAATCTGTGGTGAGAACCAGCACCTGCCGCCACGTTGTAATTGCATCGTTAACTTGTGCGATATCTGGGAAGCTAAGAGCTGAAGGTTTCATTCCAGGTGATATCCATGGACAGTACACAGACTTGCTGAGGCTATTCGAGTATGGCGGCTTTCCTCCAGAGGCCAACTATCTGTTCCTGGGGGATTACGTGGACAGAGGGAAACAGTCGCTGGAGACCATCTGCCTGCTGCTCGCCTACAAGATCAAATACCCAGAAAACTTCTTCTTGCTCAGGGGGAACCACGAGTGTGCCTCCATCAATCGCATCTACGGCTTCTATGATGAGTGTAAGTTAGAGTACATCACTGTTCGTTACATTTTGACTACATTTAAATACGATCAACTGAAGTTTCCCAGGGCCGAAACTACCACATCTAAATCTAAAGACCACTATTTTCAAGTATGGTCTGTTGTTTAACTTTTCCTTTATCTCTTCCGCAGGTAAGCGCAGGTTCAACATAAAGCTCTGGAAGACGTTCACAGACTGTTTCAATTGTCTGCCCATCGCTGCGATTATCGACGAGAAAATCTTCTGCTGCCACGGAGGTTCGCAAAGCAGCTTTGTTACATCGCAGCCAATAATTTACCTCTGAATAATTTTCCTGTGCTTTCACACTGTTTATTTAAGAATTTGAGGAAATGGTTGGAATTCAGTCACATTATTTTCACCCCTTCTTTCTTTGTGATGCACATAAGATTTGCTTTGGTGTGACACTGTTCATGTGATCCTCTCCCTCCCTCAGGACTCTCACCTGATCTGCAGTCCATGGAACAGATCCGACGCATTATGAGACCCACCGATGTCCCAGATACAGGTCTGTTTAGGTGTTTGACTCCCTGAAATTAAACAGATTAACCACTTATAATTAGTACTAATGGTAAAAATGCAACACTTTGATTTATTTGTTTAGGAGAGAACTGTTCTTAACTAGAAAGCAAAGAAAGAGCACAAACCTCCCCCAAGGCGTAGTTATGCTGTACTGATACTATAGACTGAACACTATTGCCCTCTTGTGCTGAAATTACAACACTGTGGGGAATTTTTGACAGGATCCCCTTCTCTGATCTTGTCCAAAATTTCTTCCTTTGTTTTTTTGGGTAATACACTGTGTTTTTTTAAAAAAAAAAAAAAAAATTTCCTCAGTAGTTTTTCCATGATGTTGCAAACAAACAAACTGACCCAGATAAAAAAAAAAACCTCCTTAATGGACGAAAAATAAATGTGAAAAATAATCAGTTGGTGATTTTATGTTGCATCATAAAAATAATGACATTTGCCCAATCTTACCTTCAGGGATCAATAAAGTTTTATGATTTTGATTCAGATTTTTTGCAAAATAAGAATGATGCTCTTTCTAGACATATAGTGATGCAGCTGTTATACTGTAGCCTCAGGTCTTCATGAGTATTCCCTCCCATGATACTTTGGTGTGTAACAAGTGGGTTTATTAGTATTGCCAGTGTATCTCTCCTTGACTGACTGTGTTTCTAACCCGCTCGGTTCCAGGCTTGCTGTGTGACCTGCTGTGGTCAGACCCCGACAAAGACGTCCAGGGCTGGGGGGAGAACGATCGGGGAGTCTCGTTCACCTTCGGGGCCGATGTGGTCAGCAAGTTCCTCAACCGCCACGACCTGGACCTCATCTGTCGAGCACATCAGGTAATACTCGGCACCTCCGTCAATTACTGCTTCATTCAAAAAGATGCTACTGGAGAATTAAACTTCACTTTATTATTGAAGGCGATAAATTGGACCAGTTTTATGTGACATTTACAGCAAATACATAAACGAAAAGAAAAATATCATCAGTATTTACAGAATTTAGTTTAACTGATTTCATGTGAAAAAACAATCACATTGGAGTTTGATGTGTACATTTGATGCAGCTGTTGTTTTATATTAGAGAGAACAGCATGAAAGTAAAGCCAGCTGCCAGTTTAAAACACACATTGTGTCCCCTAAACATCCATTTATAATGGTGTTAAAATTACCACATGGAAAAGTGTGTTGTTTGGCTTATTGATGAATAAAATATATGTAAAATAAAGTTAATCAAAACAGATTAGAGGTATGATAAACCGACAGGTGTTACAAACAGTACAGCTCGTTTGAACTGCGGGTCATTTACTATCAACCATTAAAATAAAATATTTCCCAGAGCTGTATCTTTTTCCATCATCAGTTCCCCAAGTTGGCATCTCTTATCTTGAAAGATGGCCAGTTTATAATCACAGGAGGCCAAGAAAACCAGAAAATCTTCAGTGAATTTTTGGCGTTTTGGTTAAAATAGCTGGTGCCAAATAATTTTCCATCACTCGACTACAGCTCTCCTCTATTATCCTGCTGCTCGACAGGTTGTGGAGGACGGCTATGAGTTCTTTGCAAAGCGACAGCTGGTGACGCTGTTTTCTGCCCCCAACTACTGCGGGGAGTTTGACAACGCTGGCGGCATGATGAGTGTGGACGAGTCCCTCATGTGCTCCTTTCAGGTACAGAACTCAGAGTCTTTTTACTGACATGGTAAATCTGCCTCTTGCTTCACAGCTGTATTCATCACTGATGTAATCTCTTCTTTCAGATCCTGAAGCCGTCGGAGAAAAAAGCTAAGTACCAGTATGGAGGGGTGAATTCAGGGCGCCCGGTCACCCCTCCTCGTACCACTCAGGCACCCAAAAAGAGGTG
>OOFC01050817.1:21066-33851 GCA_900323345.1 Pseudochromis fuscus | reverse complement strand
GTGGCACGAGAGTCAAGAGGAAAAGAGCTTTCCTACAAAGAAATATTAAGAAAATGTACGTGTTCTTAGACGTGGGTCTCTTTCGTTTGTGTGTGTGTGTGTCTGACATATTGGTTTGCCAATATACCTGTCTGACACAGGTGTTAAACAGAAAATATCAGGTAGTCAGTGTCATCCAAAGATGATAAAAATTGAGGATCCACTCTGATCATCACCACAGAAAAAACTAACTGGATTAGATACGAGGAGAGAAATTTGCACTGTAAGTTTAGTCTTTAATGTGATGTATGTGTCTTTTTAAATTAAGGACTGCCATGCAAAGTCAGAAATAGTGGGCAGTCAAAACTGTATATTCCCATTGTCGCTTTAAAAAATTAAGTGTCTTCAGCTAAAACAATCAGAAATATGTCATATTTTAGACACTTCCTTGGATTTTATTGTCATTTTAGAAAAAAATCTGAAACACGTGATTACCTGTATGACTGTAGGTTCAGATATGAGCGTGTCTGCGTTTACCACTTCCACCACAGCCTCGGGCACCACAGCCTTCTTCATGCATGCCATGTTGAAGCCATATACATCGTCCCAGAATGCAATGCGGTCTTGGTGCTTCTGTGTATCCCCCAGAGCTGCCAGGCTGATGTTACAAAGGTCTGGGTACACTGTGGGGAAACAGGAGTCAAACTGAGTGAAGTCCAGAATAGGTATAAATTCAGTTCAACAGCGTCGGTACAGTCACTGCTTTACAAGTCATCAATCAAAATCAGTTAGAGCATTGACTGGAAATGGATAAAAGGTCAATGACTAAAGATCAAGAAAGGCAGCAAAGACCATCCTTTAACAAAAAAAGAGGTAATATTGTCACTTGGTATTCCAAGGTTTCACAGTTAAACACCATACATCTGCTAAAACAAGCTGTGACATTCAGTTAAATCCATGAAAGTACAAGTAAATAGACCTTTGATCTTAGATATTATTGTTTCACTTACATGTATCAAAAGTAATAAAAGGACGATAAGTCAACTTTGCTTACTAAGTATATTTTCTTTCTTAATCCCGATTGGTTGATGCATACATTTCCTGACAATACACAACAGCATCGAATACATGTATTACTGTCCATAGTTTATCTGCATCTCACATTGCACTGTCAGAATGCTAAAGTTTGGTAAGTTCAACCAGAAAGTGATGGGTAAATCGCTTCATGCATTTTTATTTTGCTCTAAATAAAAGATCATTAATCATAAATTAAGGAAAGGGTGGGAAATGCTGGTCCTAACACCAGCTCTCAGTGATACGAGACATCCTTAATACCAACAAATTTAATAGCTTACAAACCATTCAGCGGATTTAATCAGAAAACGCCTTAACATCTTGTGGGTGTGGAGTTTTGCATCAATTTCATGAAGCAGCAGTAATGACTGTATCCATCACATGTACAGGAAACATGGCCTGATGACCAGTTTGTCCTACTTTCATACTTTTTTCACTCTGTACACTAAAATGTAGCGAGCAGAGCGACACAAACTACACAAAGCATGTGAACATGGTGACATTGAAATATGTCACAGCTGAACTGGACGTCTCATTACCAAAGCATTGGTGCCATTAAGCCGATATTCTTGCCATTACGTCTCAGAAAAGATGTATTTGTTTGTTTGAACCTGGCTGCAGAAGTTTACTGACATTTTCAATTACATACAGAAGAGCATCAACGAGGTCAAGTACTTGCACTGAGGTCAAGCACCAGTTTGACAGATGGCATTCCCAGTTGTCCCAAATAAGTCAGATGGAGAAGGAGCTTGGGTTGAAGTTGGAAGTACACTAATGTATGAAATATCACCGTATGAAAAATGGTCCTTCATGAAAATTACACAAACGAATGTGGAGAGGTGTGTCCATAAACTATTGGCCATATAACACTGAGAGACCGCAAAGCTTTACTGTACCGATGCTATAGACTGAATATTGTTGCCCTCTTGTGGTGAAATAACAACAACGTCTTGTCACAACATTTCGTGGGTATTACCCTATCTTTACAAAATAAAAGTTTTTTTTCCTCAGTAGTTTTTCTGTAATGTTGCTAACAGACAGAGAGACAAACGCAGATAAAAACATAACCTTAATGGCGGAGGTAATAAATTGGTGCAATTGCAGGAATGGACATGTTGGATTTACATGTCCACAACTGCAATAATTGTTACATTTGAGTTTTACCTTCCTCTTGAGGCTATATTCTCCAAGAACTCATTTGTGCATGGGAGGCATTGACCGTCCCGCGAGACTTAAATAGCTTAGATTTTGAGCCACTTTGTTTTTCCAAGTTTAATGAGTCAACTTTCTCGACTGCACAAATTACATCACAACAGCAGAGCAAACACTGGCCGCCTCATTTTCTTCTTAGAGCAGAAGCAACCACCGGCTTCCTTTTGTCCATTATCCCCTTTATTACTTCAGGTAGGCGTGCTAATGAAAGTTACACAGCATCAATAATAATGTTACTCTGCTTGCAGTCCCTCATTTTGCGGAGACAATATTAACTATGCTTTGTGATAAAAAAAATAAATAAATAAAAAGAGGGGAAACTGAAAATAAAAATTGGTGTGGCCAGCCTAAGACTGATGCATTACTTGTGGTGGAAGATTCTGAAATGTGGGGGCCTTGTGTGATGTGGTGTAATTTTTAAAGAAGTGGCCAGAACAGTTAAACCTGTGGCTCCACAATTGACGGTGTTACTATCACCTTAGAAAAGTGATTAGTCATACAAGCTTGTGATGTTTGCTTTACCTGCAGCCTCAAAAAACTACTTTTCTTGGAAGGTGGAAGACGGACTGTTTCTAGTTTCATTAAAACAAGCTTTTAAGACTTTTAAGGATGGGCAGCGATTATTGTGTACTTCATTGTACACAACACTGTCTGCTGAATGAACATTATCCATATCTTAAAAACGAGCATTAAACATGAGCCTTAATGTCTTGTTATTGTGTTTTCACATCTGAATAGATTCGTTTGTATGGTTAATATGCTTGGTGATTAAGTTAGGGCTGAGATGCTTGGAGCCATTGGTATTCCTACTGTGAAGTAACATTAGCCATCACTGAGGCCCAGGGCCTAAACCAAAGTTGAGAATACACCCATGAGGGTATATCAAAGATAAGATTTTACCACATAAGTTACTGCCACTAACAGTAATGTAACCTGCCCCAGTTAAAGATGTGTCTAATCGAACTGGAAACATGTCTGAATAGTTTAAGGTCTTTAAGGTCTACCTTGTGGCACTGCAAAAAGGTCTAGTGACAAATGAATTGTGCAATCTGAATATAACAAACTGTTCAGTCCTATCTCTACCATCACCTCATATCACTGTTCAAATTATATCTCAGTCATTTGAAGATGTGTATAGGTAACATGCAAAGATCCATTTTTTTGCCTGAACCATTACTATGAGATCTAAATACCACCTCTACCAAGGATGTTATGTGTTCACCTGCATTGGGTTGTCCACTTGTTAGCAACATTGTGGTAAAACTTATGGACAGATCTTAATCATTGTTTGTGAGCGATAGGGTATTACTCAAAGAACAAATTACATTTTGAGCAAGATCAGAGGATGGGCGAATGTTTTAACAACAATGACGACCAAGAACCAGTAGGGGGCAGCACAAAGCCACCACTGTGTCTATAAGCCAGAGAAGAACAAGAAAGCAGTAGGTACAAACTGAAAACAGCAAAAAAATGTGGCTCCTTGGGTAAAATCCAGAACTTTGTTACATCCTCACAGATTTTTTTGAAGATCTCTACACACTCATGCAGAGTGATAATGTCTACAACCTGAGAAAACCTAGTGGAGATCAGACATGGATTATCCCCCTGTGGAGAGTTGTGCTCTCTGTGTGCTTTCTTGTTAATTTACCAAATGATTACCAAGCTCTGTTTTAAACACAGCACAGATGTTACTGGAAACTTCTGTGCATCGAAGTAGGATCAGTGTATTGGTATTTTAGTTATCCAAACTGACATTTTCTGGAAAAAGGAGGAACTGATTTTGATTGGTTTAAGAATTATAATGAGTGTTTTCTGTTTTTCTGAAATTAAGTGCATTGTAAGTACAGCACACACTGCCTTTGTGTGTTTTTTTGTTGCCCATGAATCATATTGCAAACTTCTTTATAGACATTTTTTATAGGCTAGAAAAATTATAAAGCTTCCCACAAGCACATTTCATTTCTTCTTCCTGGCATGTGTGTTTGGGCTCAGTCTCACATGACCTTCGACACATCAGCCCATAAAATTTATGAATGGATGCTGGCAGCACAGTGATGGGCAACTCACGGCCTCTCGTTATTAGCTGAAGCCTGCTTGTGACCCTGTTCATGTCACCATACCTAATGACTGTGCACACACGTATTTACACACATATGCACACGTGAACAGAGGATTTGTCACTTCACTTTACTCTGATTACTGAATCGAGCGAGGGCCAGGTGAGGGGAAAGGTGCTGATTGGGCAGAATGGTGACGGGGCTGTCTGAGAGACACGTTGAAAAAGAAGTGGAGACAGAGAGACGAATAGGCAAAGGAGGGGGTGCTGTGGAGAAAGACGAAGAGGAAGAAGGAGGGGGTACAAAGGCGTCCCCAGATTCATGGCTTTGACATCTGCGTCCTTCTCGACTCGCTGCTCACAGCCCGTTTGTCATGCACCCCCCCTTCAAGCCCCCACACCCTCTTCTCTTGCTCTCTCCATCTCCCCCATTGGTCGGCTGTGAAAGAGAGAAAGACGGTGTGGGAGGGGGCATGGGACAAAGCAGATCCCTTTTCCCTGGACGCTGTGCTGTGCCAGGCATGCAGGGACACATTTAAGGATGAAGGGGAGGTTAATGTTGTGCGGAGAATGAGGGAGCTGCTGTAACTTTCTTCTAATGTAGCTTAAACATACATACAGCAGCACTGCTGCGGGGCCGGACTAATAATTCAGCACAATTTTAATGCACACACAATAAAAAAGCAAAAACAAACTTAGAAATTGAAGTTGACAGATATAATCCCGAGAGTAACCGTATTGCATCAACACAAGTTATGTATGCTATGTAAGGTATGTGTCTTATTTTAGGTAATTGCATGCAGGTGCAGTCCTGACATGAGATTGTTTGCTTTGCAGATTTGCACACTATACAATACTGCCCTAGGCATGTTGACATCTATTAAAAAAACAAAACAA
The DNA here is from genome assembly GCA_900323345.1 of Pseudochromis fuscus. Classification (NCBI taxonomy): domain Eukaryota; kingdom Metazoa; phylum Chordata; class Actinopteri; family Pseudochromidae; genus Pseudochromis; species Pseudochromis fuscus. Next base: position 28,633 of record OOFC01050817.1, on the reverse strand, counting down.
CAACAACAACACTAAGGAGCCTCATAGTACTGACTCAGGCAACATTCAAGAGGCCTGACACCATGCAACCAAATTAACAATTTTTTCAAGTTAGCAATATTATAAATCTTCTGACTTAAATGTGCATTTTCAATGAAAAAATAAAACAGTTTCAGTATTTATCATTATTTGATTGAAAGCAAGAGTGCAAACATGATGAGCAACTCCACAGTGAATGTAACTGCATTCTAGTAGAGGTTTCATACTCATGATACATGATGATCATAGGCTGTACACAGAATGGACAAAGCTAACATGATGTCACCCATTGGTTTGTGAAATTGTCACCATGTTGGTTTTTTTTTTTTGGAGCCAGAAGTGACCATATTTGGACATGAAGGGAGGAGTGAGGAGGTGGATCTGACCCTTGAACCTGAGGAAACTGCCTTTTTTGTGGCCAATATCTAGTGGCCATTGGGGGTGTGACATTGTTTTGCACTTCCACATTGGCTTCACTATTTAGACCCAGTTGCTGCTATTTCCATATACAGTGTATGAGTGCAAACCTCCGCCAAGGCATAAACAAGCTGTACTGATGCTACAGACTGAACGCTGCTGTCCACTTGTGGTCAGATGGCAACATTATCTTGTTAAAATACTGAGCCATTATATCAGGTAAGGGTTTTTTTTTTTATTGGACAAGATCCTATCCTCTGATGTTGCACAAGATGTAATAATTTGCTCCCTATTTTTCAAAAAGAAGAAAAACAAATCATTGAGTTTGGTTCAGTAGTTTGTTTTGTAATATCACAAACAGACAGACAATTGTAGACAAAAACCTCTTTGTTGGAGGGAATAACTGCAACATGACGTGAAACCAGATCAAACAGTCAGCTGACAATCCTGTCTCAAAACTACAACTGGTTAGACTGTAATTCATCAACAAATATTTCAGAAAAGAGTCAACATGTATCACACAAATGGTTATTGGTATTTATGATGTCACCATTTTCATTGGGGAGGAGTATACTACTGGAATAATTGTAAAGTATAATACACAAGAGAGGAGCAGTCACATGAAAACAACAAAGTAATTTACATACAAGTAACCAAAATGAAAGTATTGTGCATATAAGACATAATATTTGTATGGTTAATACAAGGAGATTACTACTACAGTTTAAATGAGAATAATGCACATTGTTATTTTAAATTATATTTCACTTTAATGACATATCGCAGCAGCATTACACTGGACACCCAGTGGTTTAAGATGATGGTGGTGCCAAGCGGTACAGCATGCTTCAATAATTTAAGCTGATGGGTGTGCCAGACATTGGTTTTGACTGGTTTTGAGTGTTTCCATTTCACTTCCAGCAGTTCTGGTGGGCGGCAGATCCAATGGGAGCAGCCCATGTTGGGACTATCAGGGGTTAAAGGCTCATGACGAACCATACGGCGTCCTCTGACCTGTAACTTTCTGCCTCCCTCAGGTCACACTTCCTCCTGTCCAATCTCCCTCAGTAGCAGATCTGTCTCTATGGATGCTGTCATTCTGGCTGTCCCTCTGTGTGTGTGTGTGTGTGTGTCCTCTCTCTTATGTCCCAAGGAGCCGCTAAAGGCATTGTGGTGGAACCGTTCCTTAGCTGGGCCACATTTGCCACAAGTCATTAAATCTGGTCTGTGGCAGGGATGGGATGACCCAAGAGAAAAGTCTTAAGCGTCCATAGGCTTCAAGCCATAGTGTCTGTGCAGTATAGAGTTTCATTATTACTGCCACCAAGGAGGTTATGTTTTTTCCTGTGTTGGTTTCTTTGTCTGTTTGTCTGTATGCAACATTACAGTAAAACTACTGAACAGATCTTGATGACTTCTTTCAGACACAGGGTATTAGCTAATGAAAAAGTGATTACATTTAGGGTAAGATCAGAGGATGGGATCCTGCCTTGAATTCCCCTCATGCTTATAATCAGCAGCAAAACCCCCACTGCTGTGTGAGTCAGTAGGTACAAAGAGAAAACAGTCAAATGTTCCACCTTTGTCACAAATTAATGGATTGTGCTGAAAATCTAGACACATGCAGGATGATAATATATGTAATCTGAGATAATGTGGTGGAAACAGACTTGGATTATGCCATGGTGGAAGTTCTCTCTGAGCGCTTTCCAGTTTTAACTGAAATCTAATATCCTTCAAACAGATCTTACCACTCCTAAGCCACATTTATAGTGTAAGGTAAAAAAGATAAATTGTAGAATTCAAACTCTGTTACTGAGTTGTGTTTCTCCTGTTCACAAATCCTTTAGACCGGTCACACAGGAGACATGTCGTTGCTTAAACCAGCTGTGTGTCAGGCTGAACCCTCAAGTTCCTCTTTTAAAGAAATCATGCTTCCAGGCATTCACGTGCACAATCTGACAGACACGGTGGGAAATACCAGAAAACCATTCTAATCATTCCCACGTGAGTTGTAATAATCACTGAGGACAGGCGTGAACAGATTCTCCCTGCTGACAGATGGCATACTAAATCTGACCGTGGTCTGAGAATCACACTGCGTATCCTCCCTCTCTTGCAGCAGGCACAACAGCATTTACAGAAAAAATGTCTTACAGCCACTCACATATTCATATATACTTTGTGTAGAGAATACACAACACCTAAAACCTAGAAACACCACATGTTAACCAAGCAACCCAACCCCCAAAATCCCTTATGCCACTTTGCTTCATTTGCATTTCATCACTTTTAAGATTCAAAATAATTTTACCTTTAAAAACTAGAGAGGACTCATTCAGCACACGCCTCTGCAACGTCGTAATCCATGTAGATGTACCTGTTTTTCCTCTACTGTGTCCAGAAATCAAATATCATCACCACCAAATTGTCTCAGATTGTAATCATCATCATCATCATCCTGCGAGTGTGTGTAGATTTTTGACAAAATCCATTATGATGTGGCAAAGTTACAAATTTTTAAAACAATGACTTGTTATAACAGATGGGGGTTTTCAGAAATTTATACAAGATCCCATTCTCGGATCTTGTAATCAGTAGTTTTTTTTTGAATAATTTTTCATATGTTTTATTGTAACAGAAAAACAAATAACATATCCCAAACGCTAATTTTGACCCTTGGTGCTATCTCAGTTTTGTAATGAGAACTCAAAAGGACAGAGAATGTGTGACTTACCTGAGCCACCATCAGCCAAGTAGAGGTCTCTAGCATACAGGACAGAGTCCAACATGGATTCAAACAGCAGGAAGTAACCCTGGGAGGAAACAAAACACATGTCAAAATCATATTGGATCTCATCATTGAGACTGATATCTGGAATAGCTCAAAGAGAATAGTAAGATTATACAAGAAAAAGATCTGCAAGACAATTTCATTATTTTTTTAATTCAACATTACTATAGTGGAAATCTGAATTAGCCGTGACTGTGAATGAAGTAATGCGCCCACATGGTTCCACCTCCCAGCCTCCAAAGGTTTGACCCTGGGTTGACCTCGTGTTCTGCTCCAGTAGATGGCACATTAACCGTGGTATTATTTCATTAATGCTGAAATTGAGTTTTGTCCACATCTTGTTGGCTTCGACCTGAGTGGCAGATACTGCTGACAAACGCCTTTTTTTTTTTTTTTTTTAAAAATTGTCTACCCTCTGCAACCACAGGATCAACCAATCAGACAAGCCTGTGCTGCAACGCTGCCCGCACCCCCCTTCAATATGTTATTTGTGAGCACAACATTTGGGCGGGTTCAAACATATGGGAGGGCATATCTCCATCTGGGACAAGGAGGTGGAGCAAAAATCAGTCCAAGCACTTTCCACTGTAACTGATGACCCATATCAATCCTTTTATAGCATTGACAACATTCCTTCAGGAGGGGAAACACTCATCTTTGCTTCCAGATCTTTGTTTGATCTGAAGGGACCACCATTGATTTTAAATCTGGTGACATGTTTCATTTGTAATAACAAACATAAAATTGTTCAAGGTAAATTTCTAGTATTTCTTGTCTGGTTTGTTTATTGCAAAATTTTAAAACAAACAAGAAAGATTCACCTTTGTCAGACATTCTATTAAAAAGTACCATGTGGTGTACTTTAAGCTTTATATTGTTTAATACTTGGGAAATGGCTTGCTATTGCTATATTCGAGAGTTGTCCCATCCAGTCAAAATGCATGGGCTCTACAGTGAGACAGTTGATGAAATTTGTTGTGTGAAACCATCAGTATGATGGGGGAAAAACCACACAGAAAAGGCCTGATTTATATTTAAGAATCCAATATCTCTACTTTCTCTTCAGCGGAGGGAAAGAGGGACAAGGAGAGGTGAGGGCCAGGACAGCAGATAAAAACTGAATGAGCCGAGGGTGTATGATTAAAGACAAAGTGGAGAGGAGGAAGAGCGAGACGGAGTGATACTGAGGGAATGCAGTGGCCAGCAGAATAGTAACTCACAAAGATAAGAGCCTTATTATTCAAATAAAGACAACCTTTTATTGGAGGGAGGAGAGGTGAGCAAGACAAACAGGGGAAACAGCTCTGATTTATAACTCCAACTCCAAAATCGTCACCATCTCTGTCATGGGCCTGAGCTGATAATGATGATAGCGATGACGCTGATATAACCGTCTCATCCTTCGCAAGGCGATAAAGGGAAACAGTCTCCCTGTTTATCAACACCGGACCAGGTCTCAAACCAAAGTCGGGCCCCGCGGATCGCCTGCTGCTGACTGTTGTGGTCCAGTCAATGTCCTTAGCAGCAGAGCGGGTCGTTTTTAAAACCCTCACACAGAGTACACCAGTCTCGTAATTTAGAGCCCAATTTCACGGGACACTGCTTCACTTGAAGGAAAGAGGATATAAGAGAGAGAGAGTGAGAGAGATGCCTGAAAGCAGAGTCACACCTTACTTTTATCATCAACAAGGCCCCAGGATTACTGTCCCCCACAGCAGCTTGTACCACACCCCCCTAATTTATACATCTGCAATGTTAATTACCAAAAACATGGAAACACGGATCCACTCCTGAGCCCGAGATGTGCAGGGTACTGGAACTGATGCATCACTACTGAAGTTTGTCCGTCTGATTACCGCTGACGGGAAAACTTCTGAAGTGAAAAATCAACGACAAGAAGCCATCGGTGAACATGCTGTCAGTCCTGAGTGATGCAAGCTATCCAGGCCATCAGTAAGACGGTGTCATCCCCAAAGTTTCATCAAAACTACATCATGTGCTGTAGCAGTTCAGGCCAATCAGCGAACGTTGTTTCATTCACACCTACAATAACAGCAGAGGTGTCGCACAGTTGGACATTTGATGAGACAAAGGTCAGTTAGTGTTAATATTGTAATTATGAGAACACAGCGCTCAAACCTAATATACTTCAGCAGTGACTCAGAAACTAGTCTTCAATAAAACTTCATCAGAAGTGTTTTTTTTTTAATGCTGCATCATCCTAGCCCATTGTTTCCGAAATTTGAGGTGTGAAGTTTATGATTTAGGTGAATATTATTAGGAATTGTGAACTCCAGTTGCAGCAGCTTCATCAGCTCAGTCTGTGCAAGGTTTTAAATGCTGAACGAGAAGAGAGAAAATCTATCACCACACCAATTTTCCACACAAGTAATTGTTCAGTAATGGACAACATGCCATGATACCACAATGTGCATGAGTTTTAGCATCCAATCGACCAGAAATGACCAGTTTCTGGGAGGGTGTGTAGGTTTGGAGACCTACTGGAGGATACCATGATTCATTAGACAAAAAAAAAAAAAAAAACAGATCCTAAAAGTAAACAACTGGGCTTGTTTCAACATAAATTGCACCCACGCCAGTCCGACATTTTGTGACAAGTTAACTTATTGATAGTTAAACAAGAAGGTTAAGAAAGATGGATGGATGTTAGCCTAGCTTAGTGGGTAATTGGGCAAAGTGAGAAAAACTACAAAGCACAAAAAACACAAACCTCCACTAAGGCATAAGCCATGTCTGGTCTCCACCTGTTGCACAAATTGTAATCAACTGATTGTAGAGTAAAAAAGATTCATCAGGATCTGTCCATAAGATTTTGTGTAATGTTGCCAATAGACTGAGAAACACACCAAAGAGGCCAAAACATAACCTCCACGGTGGAATTAAATAATCCTGAAATTCAGAGCTGTCCAAATCATGATGCTAAAAAGGTTACCATCAATACCAGAGAGTCCGTTAGGCTTTGATCATACTTATGAAACCATATGTAAGCAGCAGTGTCTTTACAACTTCTGAGAGGCTGTTTTCAATCAGTGGACCCAAACTATTGTAAAAGGCTCTAATGTGTTACCTCAGTGCATGTTAAACCACAAGACTTCCTCTTTACTGATATGACCTTCAAATCAAACAAGCACATCTTCACACTTTTATTTTTTTTCTAAACAACCCAAGTCCTATCACTCTGTATTTCTATGTATCTACTGTCACTAAAACGTTGTTTGATCAATACTAGTGAATCACAGTACAGTGATCCACTTAATTAAAAAAAAATGCATTCGTTGTTGAAAACGGTCATGTGAAAACCACTCCGACAGGGAAGACTTTATCTGCCTCACTCTCGACTTTATAACTTCACTTTATCTTAAGTTAAGAAAAACAAGATTAAATCTCAACACCGGACTGATTTACTAACTTTTTTTGATACCATTTCCACAAATCGATCCACCTGTCTAGGAGGCTCACTGACACAGACAGGCAGAGGTGTTGGTGTGGGGGAAACAGCTCCCTTTACTGTCAGACAGCCAGGCTGGCGGGGTGGGATGCTTGGCAGTATAGTCACTGTGCATTTCCATAAAAGAGACTAATGAAAACCTAATGAGAATGGGCTGGAGCAGCTTATACGCATTAACAAAATTAGCATATAAAACACATTGCCCTGAGTGGGCCAACACTCACGTACACATCTACATATGCACCAATACACAAGCACAAAAGAAAAAGGGCAAACACGTTTTTACATCTGTGTTACTTTTGTTGAGAATTTTTAGCTCGTTCACTAAGTTTTTTTTATCAGCTATTAAGCAAAAGTATTCTCTATAAACCCTACAGAGAAAACTTTAACAATTACAAGGCTGTCCTGTCTTTAGTTGCTACAGGCAAAGAGGGGAAAAAAAATAGTTGGTGCGCTACAATCTACAGATTTTCATGTCTATCAACTCTTGGGAGCCTGAGTGGCTGTCAATTATAGGTACCAAGAGGCATTTTGGTACAAAATCTGCATCAGCAGTTTACACTTTCCTCTGCCCTCCAGTACCCCCGTCTCTCCTCGTGCATTCAACACACGTCTTCCTCAATTACTGCAGATCATCATCACTTCCAGTCCCAGGAGGGCCGAGGCAAAATAAAGGAGATGGTGTACATGCATGAATGTGTGTGCTTCTGGATTGATAGTGTGTGTGTGTGTGTGTGTGTGTGTGTGTGTGTGTGTGTGTGTGTCTCTCTTCCACAGCACACACATTAAGTGGCGTAGGGAGACGGTGAACTCTGGTTGAACTCGAGGTGGAAGTGAGGTGAGAGACAGTGCCACCGACGTGCACGGGT
>OOFC01050817.1:0-17383 GCA_900323345.1 Pseudochromis fuscus | reverse complement strand
GCGGCATTTGATCACAGAGTAGTGTTTTTCCAGAGGGTTAGCTAGGTGGCGGTAATGAGCAACAAAGTTCCAACCACAGTAAAACAAACAGAAGAAGAACAAGTGGCAGTTTGTCCAAGTAGAGATGCCGTCGCGCATACGCAATTGGGCAGTAGAACCACCTGATAAAAAGTGAAGATGCCAGAGAGCACGATTTTGGTTTTTGCCTTTTTTTTGTGTGTTAAAACGCGAAACAGCACGTTAGCCCTCACTGAACAGTCGACTGACAAAGTATGATCCACACTCTGCAGGAAGGAGTTTTGTTTTCGCTGAAGCACTTCCAGCTTAAAATACCACATTAACAGGAAGCATACGATAGTCAGGGATTCTGCTAGTATTTCTTAATAAGCATTTCTTATACGATTACTCGATAGAAATACTGATAGAATACTCGATTACTACAATAATCGATAGCTGCAGCCCTACATATTTATTGAATAAGGTGTGATGTAATGTAATGGTAGCATGCTCATATAGCTGGCTTCCTGTTTCTGAGTGCAATCCAAATATATCACATCATGATGGTTCCTCCCGAATGTTGTCAAATCCTGAACGCTTGGAGCAACCAACAATATGTGGACTGGCTGATAAAGGAAGGAAAGGCCTCTCTCGCCTCACTGTTTGTAGGGAAGGTCCCTGACATGCTCGAGTCGTTGACATCGCGTCTCCTAGCAACACCATCTCTTTCAGTCATCTCCTCTACAGGGAAACCCGGAGACTGAAGCTTATACACGCTGTCTCTGCAGATATGTTCAAAATCAAACATATGCACAATGGCTGAGGGATCTGTGAGCAGAATTTCTGTTCTGTTTGAAAAAAAAAGAAGAGGAATCCCAGTTTGTAAAAGGTTTCTACTTTGCTGCAAATGTCTGACAGAGACGTGTGAGGTAAATTCGATCGGGCAGATGAAGACCTGGGGGAATGGTTTCTGCTGCAGGCTGCAGTATTTTGGGGGACGTCCGTGATGTGTCGGGCTTTTATTTAATACACACAGAAAAACACACACAGCGTTCCCACCGTTCACATTCTGTTGTCAAAATTGATTGCGCCAATTACTGTCGCGCGACCCTGTTAAAATGATGTTGGCTGTTTGTGTGTCTTTGTTGTGAGCTTTAGTGCTCGCTGTGAACTAATTTCCATCTCTTTGACAGCTGCGTGTCTTTGTTCTTTCCCACTGAGACCCATCCAATACATTAACAATTAATTTTTAAGAGCTTCTCTCTGGTTCACTGGGAATCGAGGGAATTGCCGTCCTTGACCCGGAGCGTGTTTATGCTTCGCGTCAGCATCGGAGCAGATTGGTTTTGACCCAGCTGCCCTTTTTTACATCCACCAAACAGAGGTTGAGAAATTGTAAGTGTTTCCCCAACACAGGCAGAATTGGATGGTTTAATAAAATAAAAATACAGGAATGTGATGACTAAAGAAGTTTATTAAGACAGGAAAGAAGAAGGCGCAGTAATGAGCCTCAGTGGTGGTGGAGCTTGTGTTGTGTCAGTGGCTCCATTGTTTGGTCCAGTGGCTTTTTATGTCTCGCTCTCTTCTCGGTGCATTTCCTGATTGAACTAATCATGTGGACGAGAATGAGAGGCGGAAGTATACATGACATGGAGGGATGTCACTGTCTCGCTCTTGCCGCCATGTTGGCCGCCAACACAATGATTTTTACGGAGTGTCTTGTAGTGTGACTGTCTGTGCTTCACAGACATCATGTGAGGATGAAATGTGAAAAATCCAGTGTGAGTCTGTTTCGGTCATCAGTTGTTTTTTTGATGATGATCTCATTTTTTAATGTCTGAAGACTTTAGTCACATCTGCTGCTCAGTTGTCATGGAGATATTTTACTTTGACTTGAAGTCCACCTGAAATGAAAAGTGTGTTTTTAATCCATTTAGATCACATTCCTGATCATATTGTTCACTTTCCTAACGATGTCAGCCAAAGAAAAAAAAATCTATTTGTTTTTATTTTTATATATCAAAATTCACATTTACTTCCTGGTTTAAAAAAAAAAAAAAAAATCACATGACTTCCATCATCTTGCATATGCTCTTGTGCATAGTGGTCACTACAGTGGACAGCTGTTTAAAAGCCGCTTTCTCCTACATGCAGTGGTTTCTATGGTGGAAATGCATATCAGTCATTAGACTGCTCTCTGCTGCCCCCTCCATTGATTTCTATTCAGTGATTAGTTGTTGTAACCACTAGTAAACCTCCTCTGCATCAGAGAAGGCTGACAGGAAGTCGCACTTGTCGACCTCTCCAGGAATATCCTGTCACTCCTATGCCAGATGAACCCTAGAGCTAAAATAAATAAATGGTCAGAGGCAGTAAAATTTAAGTAGCAATATTCTTCTTTTAGTTTTGAAAAGATCTTTTCAAATAACTAGTGAACTGCAATTAACCATGTGAATATTTGTCATTTTCTTGCCCTAAGAAGAATAAAAACACAAAAGAAAAAGAACTTGACTCAGGCTTTTATGATTCATGCATGAAAGGGTTAAATCTGAGGATAATCTTTAAAGTTGGAACTTCCTAATCCTAACACTGTAACTGTCTACAAGTCACACTGTGCAGTACATTTTTGTTGTCACTTGAGAACGAACAGGATGAGATTCTTTGCTGTTTTTTTTTTTTTTGTTGCGTGGGAGCGTAGCATCGTCTTACTCATTCATTACTTTTGCCAAGGAGGTTATGTTTTCACCTGCGTTGGTTTGTTTGTTTGTTTGTTAGCCACATTATGGAAAAAACTACTGTACAGATCTCGAAGATTTTTTTTGTCAAGCTATCATCTAAGAAACAAATGATACAATTTTCCAAGATCAGAAGAAAGGATCTTGTCCGAATCCCAAACAAATCCCTTGGTATGGAAGAATATTTTACCAAGCTAGTTTTGCTATTTCACCACAAGAGGGCAGCAGTGTTCAGTCTATAGCATCAGTACAGGGCAGTACAGTACGTTTTTTACATTTAACTTCCATATCCAAACCTGGATTATGAGTATGGATTACTGATGCATCATGTTGCTGGGATGGGGGATTTGAATAATTGCTGCATGCATCTCCAAACTGTCCTCCAACCACTACGTCACTATGGCAACATCGGGGCCGCAGAGTTATCACGTAACTCACCAGAAGAGCGTCGGGTTTCGTAAACAGTTAGCTAAAACAGGAGGAGACAAAGTGATTCATGAAGTTTGTGCACGGTCGAGCTGAGGACGAGATAGAGAGTAAACCCAAGAAAAGCAGCAACAGTATCTGTCACGTCCTTATCGGAGACACATCTGGACGCATTAGCAAAAGATATATGGTCACCTGCATCCCAGACCACCTCCACATGTGGTTTGAGTGATCAGATCTCAATATGTTTTGTGGTCATTCACTTGTGATGCAAACACCTGTCATGCATTGTTCACCAGATATGAACCTCTCTCAAGGTAGATGCTCTGTGATGGGAGTAACTCTCAAAACCGAGCAAGGAGTGGAAAATCTGATGTTATTACAGAGCAGGACAGTCTGTGATGTAACCTTTGACAGGAAGTATAAAAGCCCAACATGTAATACAAGTGGATAATAGAAATATCCAGTGTCTGGGTGATTACGGGGATCGTCTTAGAAGAACAAGCAGAGATCGGCTAAATGACTAAATTCTGATGCAACACAGTAATGCCTCCCATCCATCAGGATTTCCTCGCAGAGCCACTAATAGATCTTGTTTTGTCATGGTAACTGTCTGTGTTGTTGTTAGCTGGCCTTTAACATTGCCTAAAGGTCACCAACATGAGCTGCGTGATACTTCAGCATCTGAACACGAAGACGCCGGAGACGCCGGCCGACAGACCACAGGACAAATATCCTTCTGCACTGATTAAAGCTTTGTCAGCCATGTTTCTAGTTTCTCTTTCTATAAAACCAAAATGCATGCACCCCAGACGCTGCTGTCTAACGAACGATAACATTGGAGTTATGTAGGTCTGATGCTGCAGTTATTTGTTGTTAGTCATTTCATAGACTGCACTGCTATAAAATTTACATGATCCATCTGCTGAACATGGGAGCTGTCAAGGAGCAATCTGTTTTAACTCTATTTCAGCTTATTTTTATCTCCTGTTTTCTTTTGCTTTCCTTAAAACCTTTCCACCCTGGAGGTCCCTGTACCACGGCCACGGCCATATCTGTTATTAAAACATAACTCACTGCCATTTTTAGAAGGCTGCTGAGTGTGGAAATGAAGAAGCTGTCTGGTACCACTGTGACCAAAGTGGATGCAGCGTTTGTTGTGCTTGGTTTCTGTTGCCTTAGATTTGGTACAATTGGAGTTGAGGTTCAGTGTTTATTGACTTATTGTTGTAAGGCTGACTCATGCCTGATGAATTGGGGTTGGCAATAGAGCATAAGGCTGTTCATTTAGCCTCCACGGTTTTCACTTTTGTAGCTGCTGCTGATAAAAAACTAACTTAGGACTTAAGGGGTTAAATCTTATTTGCTCCTTTTATTATCTTCAGCCCTCTTTGCACCATTACCAAAGAGCCTCATGTGATGTATAAATTCCTCCTCATCTGTGTTGCAGCAGAGCATTCGCACAGGATAAGTTAAGTGTGTGATTTACCAGAATTTACTAGTTTACTAGTTTGTTTTGGCTTTGGCTGATCCCAAATGCCCTTATTTGTATGTATTTTATTAATTGCTAGTATGTTTTTATATTGAAAAGAGAGGAATTTAACTTTGCTACTCAGTCTGTCGTGTACAGATCGAGTACTGACAATAAAGATGACTTTCACGGCACTGGTTTTCACTGCTGCTTGTACTTTAACCATAGACTACTTCTAGAATGGGACGAAACAAGTGTGACGTCATCCACTGGTTTGTGAGCTTGCATTTTGGTATTTGAACGTCGCCATGTTGGTTTTTTGGAGCCAAAAATGACCGTATTTGGATATGAAGGGAGGAGTGAGGAGACGGGTCTGACCCTTGAACCCAAAGACACTGCCCAATGTGGATGAGACTCTACTTCAGCACTGGTCTCATTGGAAACTGGTTACCTAGCAACCATAAATACTTGACTGAAGCACTGGACACAGGCCGTTAAAGATAAGATAAGATAAGATAAGATAAGATAAATCCTTTATTGTCCTCCAATGGGGAAATTTAAAGTGCTACAGCAGCAAAAGTGGATAGATTGTCTACATATGGAAAAACTCTCACAATTTTTCACGTGGTTTTTTTTGTCAGTGCAGAGAAATTAACCAAGTATTCATCTTAATGCCGTGTAACTTGCTGTCAGTCATTGGATTTCCCCGTGTAGGTTAGTGATAAAGGCCCGGTCAGACCAGCACAGACGAACCAAACTACACAAACCACTTACATCACTTTAGAGAAAAGTGCTTCATCAAACTGACGTGACAAAGAAAATAAAGAAAGTGAGGAGCTGAGCTGGATCAGACGTTTCATTCTCTCCCTCCGTCTGCGTCTCTGGTGTCTCCTCCTGTTATCGTCACTTTGGGTGACTGGAGTTTGTAATGAAGCTGTGATGGCCGACAGCCAGGAGGAGCTGCTGCTGCTGCTGCTGCTGCTGCGAGTACGTGGCTCTGAGCTGAGTGGTGACAGAAGTACAGGGCTTTGATATTTGTTTCCTTCTGTAGCCAATAAAACAAACTGTAACTGAGCTGGACGGCCACAGAAATAGTAATATTCCCATTGGCTGGTGAATATGAGTGGGTGGAGCCAAAGAACAACTATGATTTTCTTATGTTTTGTACTTCCCTCTCTCCACCCATCCATCCATTCACCTTACCTACCTACTTACTTACTTACCGTATTTTCTGTACTATAAGCCGCTACTTTTTTCTGACGCTTTGAACCCCGCGGCTTAAACACCGGTGTGCCTCATACCGGCGGCACGAAGCTCGTTAGCTTTTTACAAGCTAGCGAGCTCCGTGCCGCCGATACATTTTGCGTCGTCACATCAGACCTGGTCAGAGTGGACCACATGAAACTGTTTGAATAAATTCAATAGCGGTTTATAGACAGGTGCGCTCAATAGTCCGGAAAATACGGTAGGTAAACACATAACTAAACTCTAAAAACGGAAACATATGAAACTTTTATCCAGGTACAAATACATGAAAGCAGATTAAAGTAACAAAGTTATGTCACTAATGTGCGATATCCAATGCTCATTTTAAGACATTGGATTTTAGTAAGACATTAGTATTACGCAAAGAAATGTCATCAAAGCCAACTCTGTAACAGTCTGCTCTCCAGTCCGCATTTGTTTGTCCGTGCCATTAAACACCATCAAGCTAGTAGGCGCATCATCTGTGATTGATCTTCGAGTGACAATCTTTATTTAGCCTTTGGGGAACTCAGCTTTCCTCCCTCCCCCCGCCGTGTAGCTCCACACTCTCTTATCTGCTCCGGACTGTTTGTTTTTTGGCGTCCTGAGAAAGAGGACCGATCAATGTTGTGAGTTATGAAATGACAGTGGTGCCGCTGAAGGCAGTCTCTCAAACACTGCCACAGTAGACAGACACTCATTTGTGCCCCTTCTCCACCACCACCATCACAGATACACCACATTCATCACCCATCTCTGTCTATTAGCCCTGTAACCACTACTGTCTGTCTGTCCGCTCAGACAGATGGACTTCAGTGATATAATCCTTTGTTCCTCTTAAACCTTGATTGTCAGTTAATTAACTTAACACTGAGGTGCAGTAACAAAGCTTTAGTAACAGTAACAGTCTCTTTTGTCAATCCTGTGTTTTCTTTTAATCATTATTTATGACAAATATTGTTTATGATGTAATTAATTTTGCCCATGATGACATTTTACATACAAATAACTGCACTCACTTATATGGCACCTATAAAATGTGAGTGACATCAATGCCAATACTTATTGACAATTACATATTATTAGCCATCTATAGGAATGTCAGAAGTAATAAATAAGTAATTAAAGGAACATTCCCTGGCATTACAGCTCAGTTGGTTTGTTAATCGAGAATCGAGTTTGTTAAAGATCAAGGATCCCTGTTATATTATATTAGGAGACTGTTAATGTTTTATTGTTACAACTCCCTGCTCTTTCTGTCCTTGAAGGTTCTGTATTGAACACAAAAATATGGTAATCATATTGATATTTTCATTTACGTTTGAGTAAAAATAAAAACTAAAGATGTTAACCCTTTAATGCCAAATGTATCATATTTGATACATGAGTTTTTGAGACATCTACATCATCAGTGTGATATTTTTGAGTTAATGAAAAAAATTAAAAATCTTATGAAAATGTAATTAAATTAAAAATCTCTCTCTCTCCCTCTCTCTCAATCTCTATCTATCTATCTATCTATCTATCTATCTATCTATCTATCTATCTATCTATCTATCTATCTCTATATGCATTTATTTTTATTCTTACCTTTTGGTCAGAAGATTCAATAGACACTTGGATTTTAAAAAATTAGAATTTTCTGGCAATTATTTGATGGTGCAGGCATTACAGAGTTATGCGGAGTATGTAGAGAAATATCTAAATATGCCAGAAAACACACATTAGTTGAGTTGCTTTAGTGGACAATAAATGGAATAATATTGAACTCACCCTCTCAAGCTTTTGTTGTGGAGCATTAATTCAAAGTCCGTCTGAAATTAATACTTTTTCAAAATCCTACAGATTTTTCACTGAAAGCCTTCCACTCAATAAAGACTACTTTCCAGGCCAGAGAACATGATGACAGATTAATGTACTTCTTGTTTAGTGTTGTTTTTTTTTTTAAGGAGTGATGGTTTCTTTTGCCACAGTCAAGCCAGATCCCTGTCTCTCTCTCTCTCTTGACCCACAGAGCATGGATTTGTAGGACCATTAATCCTTCAATCGTCAGATTAAAACACTGGGAACAACAAACAGAGAAAAGTAAACTTTCTACTGAGACCTACTGGAGTGCAGCCATGTGAAAGGTACTGCATTTGTTTTTATACTTTTGGTGTTAGAATTCAGTTTTTTCCCTTTAATTCCTTTTTATCCAATCAATCCTGGATTCCCAACAAAGTGCAGGAAAATGCATATTAAGCCACATATTAAACATGCACAATAGAAATGCTGGTTTCTAATCTATTCTTGGACATAGAAAACCCTCCTGTGTATCCCTGCCATTACTGTGACCCAATTTGGCCATTCTCTGTTGTAGGCCTTGGCAAGCTTCCAGTCAGTGTGTGTGTGCGTGTGTGTGCAGGTGTGAGTGTGCATTTTTAGTAGAGCCAGGCAACACCAGAGGTATGCAGTAAAGCTATGTCAGGTCAAGGTATTAAAGGCATTTTGGTGTTGTTTCCATAGTTTGTTGTATTTATTTTAGCTGAAACAGGATACTTGGATTGTGCAAACAGATCGGGACAAGAATAATTATACTGACTTTAAAGATCGATAAAACCTAAAATTTTAGTTCTTCTTAGTTGTTGTTACCATGATACGGGCAAGATGTGGTTTAACATCATCAGTCTAACTTTCTGCTTAACGATTGATTAGTTGGAAGAAATTCTTTTCCAATCAGTCATGGATCAATTTTCCATTTCCACATGGGAATTACACTTTCTACATTAACTGAATTTAGAAAAAAAACAGTGACTTAAGTGACAAATTCTGAAGCAAAAAAATTACAAATTGCATACTGGATCAATGAATCTCTCCAATAATAAGACACAACCTGGATATAGGACAAAGCCATTAAAGTTGAATACAGTCTAAAGCTGCCATTTCCACTGCACACAAAGCCTAGTCCTGTGACAACTGTCATTTTTCCTTTTTATACAGGCAGATTGGAGGGCAGCCTTTAAAGAACTAGCCACTCTGAGAAATGTCTGCCATCGCCACCCTGATGAGAAGTGACTGGAGAATTCTTAGATTTATTAGTGCTCGGTGAGCCAGTGTCATCAGAGATTACGCCCCCTATCCTTCACTGGTCCACCGGCACGTCAGCCGCCGAATTTCAATTTCCCCCGGCAAGAGGATGGGAAGGCTCTGGCTGGCGACCCCTGCTCGTGACCCTGGGGTTTCACGATGGATGGAGGAGGTGGAGGGGGGACAGATACGGGATGCTCATGAATTAGGGATGACTTCAGCGATGCGTTCAACTTTGGTCGTCTCGCCTGTATCGCCACAGAGAATCTCCCTGATAAATGGCCATCAAGGGGAAGGAAGACTGCTCTTCCTGGTTAGATATTCGTGAGGAGCTCATGGTCGAGTTTAGCCCCGTTTCAGCCATGTTTTAAAATATGTGTCACTCCTGCTGGCACCTAAAAAAATCTGTACACTCATTGGCTATTCTGGGACCAATCTGGAATTAAGCTGAGTTTCTGTATTATGAGTGTATGCAGGTATATGGTTAAACACTTCTACTGTTGGATGGAAAATAAGTCTTATCACACCACATGTAAGAAAACTGAATGGCTTCAAGAAAAGGCAAAAATAGACAGTATCTGCAAATATGTTTTAACATCAGGTTAAAACAAATACAATTAAAGTGTCATTCTTATGGCTAGAAAAATGTAATGCATGACAATGTTGAGGCCGATTCTGGTCGCTATCAATGAGCTTGTTTTTGAAAGCACCTCTCAGTATAAATCACTGAGAACAGTTTGCTCACTTCCTCTGGTTTTCAGTTTGCTACTGTATACTGATGAGCTTCAGTCTAGTAAACATGTGTACATGGACGTCAATACTGTGGTGACACTGAGCACTACCTTTAATTAACTTGACACATAATTGTTACAACTTAATGAGGCTGAATTTAACGTCTGGCTTGATTAAAATTACAATTAAGTAATCACTGACCATCCACTCTGAGATGATGATGTCCACCTTCTCCACGGGCAGCTTGATGTCTTCTATGCGGCCTTTGATCAGAGTGATCTTGTCCTCCAGCTGGTTGGACCTGTGGGAAACACACAGGAGTCAGAGGATGTAGACATAAGTGTAATAATAATTTTATGTAGCGTTAAACAAAACAGTGGTTCTAAAGTGGACTTTATAGTTACGTTGCGGCAGGGTTACTGTTTAAAAAGCTCAATATTAAAACTTTTAAGACCCCACTTACATTTAAGAAAATCCAAAACATATTTTTCGGCCAAAATGTGGCAACAACACTGATGTATTATCATCTAATAAAGTATTGTGATGAGAAGCTGCCCATACAGCAAACACAGAGCAAAGTAAGTTTTCATTTGGAGTCAAGTGACGTGCCGATTTTAAGGCCAATATTCACTCCCATTGGGGTCATAGTGAAGTAAAACACTTAAGCTGCACAGTGTAAAATCTGAACAGGACCGTGAACCCTGAGCATTTTCAATACTTCACTGTCTCATTAGAGAACAGCACTGAAGTCCCAGGATGGTTCTCTTCACCAAAGGAACAATTCTTTGGTTTTCATTACACATAGCAACTTTACCTCATTAATATAAAAAAAGTCATAAGTGCAACTTTTTTAATCCTCACTGTTTACGCTCCACAGGGTTCATTTCGCACCAAACCTGTTTTCTTCAGTTAAAATGAACTGTGGTCCATTAGCCCAGTAAGTACGGTTTGTTTGGGCTGGTGGGAATTCAGTTAATCGAACTGCGGCGCAAACCAAACAACCTGAACACGACTCTTTTAAGAAAGATGGTCCCCGTCTCACCAGATCTTGGTGTGGTACATCTGTGGTTTATAAAGACACAAACCAATCGTATTGTGTGGGAGTACATGTGCAGTTTTGAACATGTATAAAAGCTAAACTACTAATGAATCAATTTACCTGTTCAGACAGATTTTTGCATTTGTAAATATACAGTTGTGCTCACAAGTTTACATAGCCTGGCAGAATTTGCGTTTTTTTTGGCCAATCTCAATGATGAGAGAAAAAACTTTTTTCACTCATGGTTAGTGGTTGGATGAAGCCATTGATTGTCAAACGACTGTGTACTCTTTTTGAATCACAATGACAACAGAAACTACCCAAATGACCCTGATCAAAATGGCCAAAAAAAATCCCAAATTCTGCCAGGGTGTGTAAACTTATGAGCACAACTGTATATTTAATGAAATCATTTGCTAACCTACGTATGCACATCAGCCCTTTACCTTCCTTCCAATGAAAACCTCTCCACAATCCAACCTCTTTCAGGACACAGAAAGTCATGTAAACAACAAGCAAATGTTTTAAATGCAGTAGAGAGAAACCTTCAATCTTACACTGTATAGTGTTTGAGAAAAGTATTTTTCTTAACATCTTTTTCATAAGACAATTAAAAGACTTTAAAACCATGGTTTATGTCTGTATCTTCTGTAGACAGCTAATTCCCCCATAATCCTCCAAAAATATTTCCACACAAGACAACTCTTTGTTACCCTGTATCTACTTGTCCAGTTTATTAATACTCATTGTGAGCTCTTTATACCAACAGAGAACAGATTTATACTAATCACAGCAAGCACGGCAATGCAAACTGATCTGCTGTCACTCAGTGAAGTTCGATTTCCCCTCATGGGACCTGATGTTGCACTGAGGATTCAGGATAACATTTACAGAAACCTTACAAAGTGGATGATGTACAGTGTATATCTCGATATGTACGCTCTGTATATTTACAGTCTTTTCAAGTCCATGCAGGAAAAATGAGGAAACTGTAACTGTGCGCCTGCTATGTGTCAGGCTCAGGTAGGGACAGTAAGATCAGTGCTGCTGGTGAAAATGATCCTTCCTTTAAGAGCAGCCAGTTTGGGTATCAATCTCTGTGAATATTCCATTATCATGACAGCTAATGTTACAGAGGACAGAACAATTACTCACAGTGGCCCAGAGTGCATTTCTGTAGCAGCGATCCTTATCTTGAACTGTCTCTCCCCTCTCAGCTGCTCCTCTACTGCTGCTATCACCTCCTCCCAGAATCCAACAACCTCACACCCCCTCACCCACGACCCACCACCTCCCCCCACCTTTCACAAGAGGAAACACTGTAATCTCATTATTGGGGTAATTTAGAGGACAATGTCAGGACTCTGGGGAGAGAGTCGGTATCTGTGCGGCTTTGTAGGTATGTGTGTGTGTCTGTGTGAGAGAGAGACGGACAGACACGCTATAGCCAATGTGTACTTAAAAATGAACTATTAAATAAAAAGAAAACATAAATATCTAAAATATTATCTAATAAGATTTTACATTAAAATGAAAAATGCTACATTATAATCATGTTTTGGGGTAAACTGAAGAATAACATTAATTCATACCACGCTGGCAAAACTCATGTATTGGCTGGAGAAATATCCACAAAGTGATGCTGTCGGTCTTTAGCTCAGAATTAAATTTCACATTTTCCGCCTTGTTGTCACATTGTAGAGCGTGCCGTCAGATAATCCATCAATTGCAGCCTTTTTTTTTTTATTTTTTTTTTTTATTAAAAGTATTTAGACATTATCCATTAAGGAAGTGACTGTGAAGGAAGAAAGTCACATCGAGCTTTTCATTTAAACTTTGGCGACGGAGTGGAGACAGGAGATGGATGCTCCTGCCCAACCAACAGGAGCCACTTTAATTACAATCCTGATATTAACATCATGAGGAAGTGACGGATACGCAGGGGCCAGCCACATGCATGCAGACACACACACACACACACACACACAGAAACAAAATCACAGTCCAACTCCACAGTAGATTTAAAAAAAGGACCCATGGGTGGAGTCTGTGTGTGTTTCTGTATCTATGTGTGTGTACATGTGTGAGTGTGTTAATGGGGGGGGTGGAGTGGTGGGGGAATTACAACATCTTTCTTTAGCTGAATCTTCACCGCTGGCGAACCTGCGACGCAGCCTGCATACCAAAGCACACTCCAACAGCGAGTCACTGGGCTGTAAAATTAAAACGTCCTTTTCCTTCAGCAAACCCTGTTGTTTTGCTTATACGACACTCTCTTACATAACGGTAATAATGGCCGTCATAATGGCCCCTAACTCAAAAATGCATTTTAGAAGCAGGGGTGTGATAGCGGCTGCAGGTACATGCAGGGACGGCAGAGGCTCCAGTGGAAGTAAATGGACTCTACTGTGGTGAACCAGCTGCTGGAAAACTGGAAACACACAGCACCTGAAATTGGACTGAGGAGTGTATTAAAAAGGTACCGACAGGGGGTTCATCTACATGTTTTGGTGTGTGTGTGTGAGTGGATGTGTGTGACTGCAGGCCTCGGACTGTAGCTGCTGCAGGGGAGAAGAGGCGAAGAGTCAGACCGCAGGTGTAAATTATCTACATTATGGCCATGCGACTGACAGCAGCTCTATTGAAGTCAACCAGCTGCAACAAATAAAAAGGTAGCTGGAGGTCACACAGACCTCTACTCCCACAACCCCCTGCTGCACACAAAGGGAAGAAGACCTGTCGACCATCTTGCTTCTCAAAAGAGCCTCTAATACCCACAAGACGAGGGTCACATGACTCACCTGTGTGGCCTGTGTGAACTAAGCTGCTAACATGTAAATATAGTTTTTCTTTGCTTTTCAATGTAGAACTCACAGACTGGTGTGAGTGTGTGTCTCACCTGATTATGTCCATGGCCTGATACAGGATTTCTGATTGATCGACTGCTATAACCTTTTTGGCCCCAGCTTTCGCAGCAAACATCGACAGTATGCCGGTTCCACAGCCCACATCGAGCACCACCTGCAGAGCGGCAGAGGGAGAGATGAGATGGTGTGACAGAGGCAGAGCATCGTATGTTCACACACAGTAAAAGAGCAGGTACAACACTGATTTATAACTGAAACGTAATCAAAGTTTTACTGCACTGTCTGCTTGAAGTTCTCCTCCAGCATCACTAACAGATTTGGCTGTGTGATGTCAGAAATGAGATCTAGTGAACTAGTGGCAATGTTAACAGTGATGTCCCAGGGTCCTGGAATGACTTGAAGATGAGCTTAAGTCCTTCACAGTTTCTCTAATGGTGCATTTCCACGGGTGCCACCTCGCTTCGCCTCATCCCAGATGGGCCGCCTCGGTTGCATTTCCATTGCCGAGGACAGTCCCTCCTCCGTGTAGCCGGTCAAAAGATGAAGGAGAACGGTGATGAAGGAATCTTCAGATTTCTACTCTTGTGGCGTCACAGAAAGCAGTTTGAAGATTGTTTCAGGCAAGAATTGAGTTGTTTTTATTTCAAATATGTTGAAGTAAAAACTTGCTCTGACGTTGTCGGAGATGTGAGCTCTCACTACAACCTCCGTCAGCTGTTTCACCAACCAGGCACTCAGAGTTCACATTTTTTTCAGCTGACGTTTTTAAATAAAATTTAATGTTGCACTAAAGCATTGTTATTGTACATTAAACCAACCTATTTAGTGGTTTTCCCCACATAGTAGAAATTTATTATTCTGAATATAACCATGCAGACCGTCAGCTTGCGGAGACAAATACTTCTGTGATGCGCAGAGATAACGCAATGACGATTCCGACCAATAAGATTTTAGTACCTGCTCGTACCTGACCGGGTACTTTTTCTGGAACCACAGGCGAGGAGGTACGAAAAATCATACCTGGTACCAAGTTCCAGGTACTTTTTTGCCAGTGGATACGTGCTAAAGGCGAAGCGAGGCAGCACCAGTGTAAATGTGCCTTAAGAGGCCCTTACACTCTTGCATCTATTTCAGATTGCCAGAGGTTGCACTTAATTTGTTCCTCTTTGCCCCCAGCTGGTGTTAAATGGCCAGGACATGGCTGCAGTGACTATACACCCATCTATATGTAACGCTGGGTTTATCTGTGTCTCTATTTAAGGCGACTCCCTGTAAGCACCCAGCTGTCTTTATGGGGTTCACAGAGGGTCGCCAACACATCGCTGACACGACACAATACATTCCCGCTCCGTTCTCCATTTTAAACAAGAGCATCCTGCTTTGTTCTCTATCCTGCAGTTACTGTAGAAGGAGACACTTCCCTCTCTGTCGACTGGTTCCACCTGACAGGGATAATGTACGTTCCCATCAACGCAACCTGCCTCCCTCCTCCTCTACAGCCTCATCCCAGCACTAACCAGCAGTCGCCCATATAATGGATGGTCATGATACAGGCCACTGCTTCCTGCAACTATACGCAATGGAAAAGAGAGGAATCGGTGGTGGATTGTATGCGTCTGTTATCAGGACTCTGCAGTCGACATTTGAGGCGCTAATAAAGTCACACTGTGTTTTAAATCAGACACCATCACCTTATTAATACCTTTTTTTTTTTTTTAAAGGCACATGTCCATTCCTGTTAATAGGCTTTGCTGTACATTGAACTCACACATGGTCACACTGATGCACACACACACACACGTGATCGTATTTGTCTCACCTTGTCTCTGAACACTTCAGGGTTGCGATACATGAAGTCACGGTAGCTCTCTGTGCGCACTTTATCCTGTGACGAGAATATTCAAGTTTCAAAATAGAAAACACACAATAGATGAGGGGTGTGCCTCTCAACCCTGGAGTTTTTATTTATGAAATGATTCAATGCAATTTGTTGTGCGTGATACAATGCAATGCAGTCTGATGCACTTCTTTACAATTGCTCAGAGTAGTCCTTCATTTTCCTTTATTTCATTACAAAATAAAATAATAGTAGAAAAGTGGCAATAGTTGGGATTCACTGGTCTTTTATGTGGCTATATACATCACAAAACACCAAGGAAACCCAAGGAAAAATGGAAAATAAATGCATCACATCAGAATAACCTGTCATCTAAACATCAGTCTGTCTCACACAGACATGTCCAGGTGCCTCAGTTTGGCAGTTAGAGGGAGAAACCACTGTGAATTATATCAGTTATTTCCCTCACAAGTAAGATTATGTTAAAGTAGCTCTCATTTAAGTAATGTGACAGGCCAACGTCAAAGCAAGAATCTTGTTTTACTTCAGTAAACCAATTAATAACTTTAAAATCCAACCATCATCTAATTCATATCATATTTATATTGATTCACAAACACACGGTTCGATGCATAAAGAGAGGGGGTTTAGAGATAATCATTTACAGACCAGTTGTTTGACTTCCTCTTTCAGGAGGCTTTTATTGTGAAACAAGGTTGAATTAGTTTCAAAATGATCTTCTAAATTGACAAACACCATCAGTGTAATTCATGGCCCAGTTCAAATAGGATCAGAAAATATTTGTCTGTGTACATTGACTATCATACATATTTTTTCTTTATTTGGTGGTCCACTGGATAGGGAGTGAGACCACTTTCATATCAACTGTATTCTAAGAGTCATAGAGGCCAGTGATCATCTATTCAGGATCTTTAGTTTACGTACTTAAAAAAGCGTGGTGCGTAAATCTTTTTCCATACAGCTGCAGATACCAGCTGATCATAACAGACTGTAGAGGATAAATACAAGTGAGCTGGACTCGGGTATTTTCCTCTAGGAGGTCAGGTCAGGACTCGCTAATTAACCTGCCAATCAAATCTGCCCACAAATCCAAGTAGCTCCTCTCTGGGGGAAAAACTGCAGAATCTATTAAATTTACAGTAAAATGCTTCAGTGCAACATACAGTGGACATGAGGGGGAATCTGGACTTTTGCTTTTGGAAGATATTTACACAGAAAAACTTTTTTTTAACCATTAGTCAGATATAATCGGTATGATAACCAGAGGGTCGTTACACCAAACAGTGAAATAAACACCAGTGTGTGTATTATTCTTCTAGCAATAAGACTTAAAGACAATTTGAACTTAATTCTTAGTACAACTGGGACACTGTAATTATTGATACATCACAAACTCTTTCACAGTGTTAATATTTTCTAAAAAAAAAAAATCAGACCTAGTGCATCAAGACAAAGCTGTGGAAAAATGAAAACTACAGTTAAAACCTTGGCTCTTACTGTTTGAAAATCTCTTTTAAATATTTTTTTCTTAAAGAGAATATATTTTTAACCACAGTGGGACACTGTAACCCTCCATGAAGCAAAGTAAGGCAGGTTTTACTGTTAAAAAGACCATCACCTTCATCAAGTCACGCTGATTAACCAGGATCTTCATTAATCAGGTGAGTACTGTCAGGGACAAATTAAAAGTAATTTTGAATCCACACATATCTAACAGAAGAGCCTCAGAAAAACTTCTCCTCTTCCTTCAAATGATTTCTCACACGCACGTACACAGACTGCGTCATAGGTGATGCACTTCCCGACGACCCGTTAAAAAAAGTTGACCACACTCTACCGCAAAGCCCTCGTCACGTGTCCCCGGCCCCTCCTGACGCTGTGATGGAGTTTACAGCCTGACGCACACACACATGACGCAAAACTTAACCGTGCTTAGCACCAATCAGG
>OOFC01050816.1:82080-121514 GCA_900323345.1 Pseudochromis fuscus | reverse complement strand
ACGGGTGCTAGTTCTGTGCTGGTGCTAGTCCTGGTGGTTAGTTGGTTCAGATCCCGTTTCTCCTATGAACTGGTTTGCTTTTCCACTGGCAAGGAGCCAAGTTGGGGCCGCGTCACCGTAAAAGGTCAGTACGTCGCTGCATAGGTAGCCGGTTCACAACAACTGGCCACTAGCAAGCTAGCAGCTGTTAACAAGCTACTGTTACCCTGTTACTATCAGTCAATGAAAAATGAATTTGTTTCAGCAGATATTCTAGTTACAACATGATTGAGTTAACAAAGCAGTTTTGCATTGCTACGTGTGGTATTTATTCAGTTTTGGGAAATCACAATGTCCTTGGCGAAGTGCACCCTTGCTGTAATAATGTTTAAATGGAGGAGCTGATCGTGTGCATAGAAGTGTTGTTCCTGGTTTTACAAGTCTACACTGAGATCCAGAGCCAAAACATCCAACTGTTAGTGGCTACCATATTTTCATTACTCTACACTTCTACTATCGCTAGTTGTGTTTCCACCGTCGCTCCAGCTCCTGGCGTAGTCACTGCTTAATTGGTGCTGAGCTCTGGACCAGCAAGGAAGTGGGGCCAGACGTAGCACCAGTTTTAGCAGTGGGGGCCGGTTCTCGCTGCGGTGCAAACACAACAAACTGGGGCAAAGTCAGGAACTGGCCCTGAACTAGCACTGATACCAGCTCAGTGGAAAAGGGGTATCTGTGTGCTTTCAGATTGTTTCTGCCATCAGACAGATGCAAACAACACAAAAAAAACTGATAATATTCACAAAAGCTACCTACTTCTCACATTCGACAAATGTGTGTTCTTATTGCAGAACTGTAATCTTATCTCTTGGGCTGTTTGAACATTTCATGATGGATAAACAATGTAACCATAGTACATCTGCAAAGGAATTAACTTTCCATGAGGTTACTTTTGAAAAACAACAGCACCTCATATTTCAAACTAGAAAACCCCAGAGAGTGCAAATCTCCACTCAGGCATAATTAAGCCGCACTGATGCTATACACTGGTACCTTGTGAAAACATTTGCCCATTACAATAAAGATTTTTTTCAGACAAGATCTACCCTCTGTTACTCAAAGTTCGTCTCAAAAGAGAGGAAAAAAAAAATATCAAGATCTGTTTAGTAGTTCTGCGGTAATGTTGCTAACAGACCAGAGACAGAAACAAACAAACCAATGTTTGCAAAAACATAACCTCCTGGCTGAGATAATGATAGAAACTGGTTTACTTTACTGATCCACAGCCCCAGTCTATGTCTTGGCAGGCTCATACCATCAGAAAAAAGTCAGATTTCCTCACACCAACAACAAAGCTGATATTTTTTTAGACTCATCTGCTTGGAGGGTGTTCCTGAAGAGCCCCTTTCTGGGTGTAAAAAAAAAAAAACCAGAGCGACGCGTGGGCAGAACAGATTTATCCATCTTAGTGTGGGTGTAATCCCAGTTGATTCAGCTGTGATCTAATAAAGTATTATTGGTGTTATTATTGGCCAAGTGTAAGTCAGGGAGTAAAGAGTGAGTCCTACTTGGTATGTGGTCTATTTCGCCATCTTCACATTTGTTGATGTAGGGTCTTGTGCTACCATATTCCACCCATATTTGGTGAGAGATTGATGATTAGTGTTATTGTTGCGACAAACATTTTCAAAAATGGTCTCTAATGTCCCTCTTTTCACAGAAAGCCACAGCTGTTGTTTGTGGCATTTCTCTATGAAGGATTTAGAAACTCTTTCCAGAAGCCACTCAGTTGTATTCCACGGGGATGTGAAGCAACTCAAGGAAAGACAAGCAGTTAATATCTGTGTGGTGCAGCTGAGTTTCTTACTCCATCTGGGTGTCCGTCTGAGGCTGTGATCACCAGGGTATAATAATCCAGAGACTCCCTGTCCAGAGGATTGTCCAAAACCAAATACCCTGAACTGGAGACAGAAAACACACAGAGGTCTGGTTAGCACTTCAGGCATGTACTTAAAAATAGATCAGATAAGGAAAACACAACATAGAATATAATTTGTTTTCATACCTGAAAAGACTGATTTTATGAGTAGTTTTAGTTCATACACTGTTGAACACTCTTGTGCTGACACTTACATCCATTTGCCAGTTTCTACACCAATGCTAGTAACATGGGGATTAGTGCAAATTCCTGTTCATGTCCACAACTTTTGAGATGGTTGCACTACATAAAAGGCTGAATACCCACAAGTGTATTTTTATTGTGATTATGGGTACTTTGGTAACGCAGATGGCACCTCGTCCCGATCACTTCACCCACAATGGCATTAAGGAATATCCTCTTAGGTGCTGTTGCTATAATGGTTTAGATGCTAATGTGTCATTAAACAGTCTTTTCATAAACTTTAAAGTTTATATGCAAAATTATTCAAAAGGTGCAGGAAGGTTTTAACTGAATGTGAATAAGCAGACTGTATTATACCTCACTGGCCAATGGTTAAAAGAAATTGGTTGATAATACGTGACAATAACATGGCCTTAAAGATTTCTTGGGTCATCATAAAACACACAAAGTAAATACAAGGCTGAAAGATCTGTCACCAGTTTTATTGTATTCACCTCTTACGATTTATGACCCCTTGATCTAATCACCCTGGTTGCTATCATTTCTTTAATATCTAAATTAGACTCCTGTGTTGAACCCCAAATCATACACCACCATCTGACCACTACACCACTAACCCCTATTTGCATACTGTCCTCCTCCCCACCTTGTGATGTACTATCCTTACCTTTTGATGTATCGTCTGGTTTACCCCACTTCCCCACGACCTTTTGGCCAACTGTATAATTGCTGCTTCCTGTCATTGATCTGACTCAGCTTACTTTCTCAGACCCACTCTATGTGTGTAACCCCACTGTATACAGGTATACAACAAACACAACACTACAGCAAACCTTGACAAAGACTTTAATCAGTGATGCACCAATCCACATTTTTTCACTTCTGATCCCGATGCTTAAATTTGAACATCATCCAATACTGATACTATTCTTGTACCAGAGCTCTGTTTGCTTTAATATTATTATTATTATCATTATTGTTGATTTTATATGAGGCTGTAATAACTTCCTCTCTACAGGCATCTTTCTACCCCCCTGCTAAAAAATCTTCGTGCTCTTTATTGTGGTGCTTTTTCAAATGTTTGATCAAGTTCGCTTTATCGTGGGTTGCGACGGAGCCTCTGCCTCTCGGTACAACAGCTTTGCAAACATTGCAAAGCTAACAGAGCAGTCGGTAGGGAATCACTTGTGGAGTCATTTCAGTAACAACATTAAAGCCCAGACGTGGCTCATGAATCGGAAATCTCCGCAGGTTTGATCGGAAATTTCCGATACGTAAATTACATTGGTGTCTAAACCTGATACTGGTTCGGATCGGCCCCAATCCCTAACTTTAATAGGAATTTCTTCAGCACCAGCTACTTTACTTTTCATAACACAGCATATAAAAAATTACTTTGGTGTATAAACCCAAGCTCAAATTGCTCAGTGAATATAATTCAGCAATAAACATGTCCAAACAGAAGCAAAGAGAAATGCAGAAGTTAGGGGCAGATGATTACAGCCGAAGTAAAAAAATGAGTTGGAGAAGATCAACAGCTTCAGTGCAGCCTGTCTGGGACTTCTGACCAGTCAAAACACAACTCTTTGATCTCAGCTGTGATTGATCCATTTTTTTTAATTTCCAAGAGAGGATTTACATAATGATTGAAGTGTGTTTAATTTAAGCTACTTTTATAAATTAGAACCCATTTGAAATGCACATGTTCACCAGCCACCGACCGTGTGCGTAGGGACGTGTGCGCTGATGCAGAAGAAAATGTGTGCAGATGTTAAGTGGCCCACAGAGAGAAAGATGAGAGGTTGTTTTAAAACAAACTGAGTGAGAGTCCATGTATATTCATGGATGATTCGGGAAAAGCAAAGTCTGTGATTCCACGGATTCACATACTCTGACCTGCACACACACACACACACACACACACACGGTCTTGTGATGGTTGATATATATTTGTGCATTTGATAGGCCAGAATAATTTTGCCAATAGTGGTTGTGTTGCAGATACAAGTGGTCGACGGGTCAGAGACAGATGTAAATACTCATCCAGTTGTGACCCGGAAACCCAAGACGGATGCAACTAGCCAAATCTGAACAGGGCTACATAGTGTTTTAACTGAGCCAAACTCAAGCTGCACAGCATGTTTCACTTGAACAGTAGAAAAAAAACAATATGGCCTTTTCTCATAGTGCCATGATACCGAAAACCCAGCTAAGGCGCTGAAATATTTTGGCACGCTTTGATAGATTTTACAATGTCAGACACAACCCAACAAAAATTCCTAGAATGCAGAATGAAAGCTCTTCAGTTCATTCTTAATCTGCACTGTTATGGATTGCTGTGAAGCAGGCTCCTTTTATTTTGTGATTTTTACATCCTCATTTGTCTGTCACTCTTGTTCATTGTTTCCTTCCCAGGTCTCCCTAAGATTTTGCTCCTCATATTTTACTCTGTCCTGCTCTTTTATCTCCAACCATTCACTGTTGTTCTCTCCCTCCTTCCCTCCCCCATCTTTAGACTCCTCCAGCAGTCGTTCACCACACTTTCCTGTGTTTCTCTCTCTCTCGTCTTCCTTCTAGAAATGTAGATAGGATATTACCCCAGCATCAGAAATGCATTTTTAATGAGCAATAAATGAATAAATACAGGAAAGGCCCTCAGAGTCTGTATGTATGTGTGTGTGTGAATGTCTGCATGTGGGTGTGTTTATGTGAAACCCTCTGCAGAGTCCAAGGCTTTAGTTTAGACTGCTTACAACCACAAACTACTACATACAATACACAAATAAATGAATGCATGTTGCTTCAGTTTCTGAAATCAACAGCAACCAGCAGCACAGCTCGAATCAAATACAATGATCTAACAGTTGAGTGTACACTTACTTCTGCTGGAGTGTAAAATGGCTTTGGACGTCTCCACTTTGGATTCTGTAGGTTATGGGGTCCCTTTCCCGATCCACCGCCTTAAAAAGTAAATAGATAAAAACAGACACTTTATGTTCTCAGATAAATAAATGCAATTTTACTAAATAACGTTTGTTTATTTTATAGAATTTTAGAGAAATGTTTAAATTGTGTTAAGTGACAAATTTGCGTCATGTGGTATCTCGAAAACCAATCAGTGTTCGGATTCCCCAACATCACCAAAGAGCAGTAACGGAGGACATGCTTTTCATCACCATCTGTTGCTGTCCAGAGCCTTATGACTGTAGCGACTTTGACTGCACCAGGATAAAACCAAGAGGGATTTTTCTCTGGTTCTGGGACATCCACAGCAGGTAAAGGAGTAAAAACAATATTTGCAATCCTGTTTATTTACTGTTGATGGCGGAAGTGGTGGTTGCCACTGTTTCCACTCCAATTGATCGCAATTCAAAAAAATCTACATTTTAAGTCATGAAATACTCAGTCCATAATTTTTTTTCACAAGTCATCCTGATGTCATTAGCTTAAAATAATTCTTCTCATCAGTAAACTTGTGGTCCATCTGAAAAAAAAAAGGGGGGGGGGGGCGCAGTTTGCTGGTTCGACAAGCCCAGTCTCCAGTGAGAGCAGCGCTGAAGTCAAGTCTCATACACATTGGGCAGTGATCTCAGCTTCACAGCTTAGACGCGCCTCCTCACTCCTTCAGTCATGTCCAAATATGGTCAAGTTCTGGCTCCAACAAGCAACATGACAACGTTCAAATGTTGATCTCCTGGCTTCAAAACAGGAGTTCACAAACCAATGGGTGATGTCACACTTGCTTCATCCATTTCTATAAACAGTCTATGATGTGAACACACCAGCTGTATTCATGTGGGGTCAACATGGCTTTAAACTAATGGCTGAACATTTCAAACAATATTTTCTTCCAGCACTTAGTGTAAAAATTAAACAGAGAGAATATTTAAACATGAACAATATTAAAATTGGATGTAGCAGTTTACACAAATGTAATTGTTGGTGAATGTACAGCTACTTCAGTTCATGTGTAACAGGGCTGTGGACCAAGCTGATAGAAAAGCTTGATAACCACTGATGTCCACTGTGTGTGTGAGACAGAAAAAGCACCTGCAGATTAAGCAGTGTAGCTCCGGTCCTCATAGCTTCGCTGATTTCCAGGTTGTACTGTTGCCGTGGGAAACGAGGAGGGCTCTGGTTGTTTGGGGGCAAAACTTCAATATAGACTGTTGTAATGGATGACCTACAAGGAGAGAGAGGGGGGGGGAGTAAAAGTAAAAAGACAAAAGAGAATGAAATAAGGCAACTAGGACAGACAGGGGAGAAAACATAGATAGATGGAGAAACCAGCTGTAATAAAGAAGCAGAAAAACGAGGAACAGCACCAGAAGAAGGTTAGAGGGGGATGAGAGGAGGACGAGAAGAGCTGGAGGGAGGCAGCACATGAGGGAAGTCGGGAGGTAAAAGCAGTGTCGGGGAGCGTGAGTGGCCCATTATTTAAGTGAAGAGTGGCTGGCCAGTGTTTGTTTCTTTGCACTTCATGCTGTGTTTAACTAATCAATAAGAGTCAACAACAGTGTGAGTGACAAAGGGACTAGATAGTGCTCTGCTGCTGGGCGTTTCCAAAAATTCTTTTCGCAGGGCTTCGAGGTTTCTATTGTGCACGGAGACAAACTTATCCTTGTTTAAATGATTTACTCACATAGACGGGGGTGTAACACTGAGATAAAAGGCTTATTTTTCCCTGTCATTTTAATAATGCTACGTCTGCACAAAGTGACACCGTCGTGTAAGGGCAGTGTTAAATAATCATTGACAGTCCCCTTTATTAAGCAGTATTATGAACCTTATTATGCAATGTGGCATACTTGACTTTCAGAGCCTCAACTATAAATATAGTCTCAATTATTACATAAACTTTTGTACATACTGAAAAATGCACTTAAGAATGAATGATATAACAAGGTTAAATTGCTCTAAAAGCTTCAAAAAGTAATTACATAGAGATTTTATAGAAGGAGAAAAAAGCCTCAAAGAAAATGAACAAGTTGAATAAAAAAAAAGGGAATTGCATCGACTTTATAATTTATAAGGGCACCAAGAGAAAAGAGAGTAGTATCTGACAGAAGATTGTTTAACTTCATAAAATTAAGTCTTAATTACACTGTGTTTACTTCCCTTCTGATAAACAGTTTTGGATGTTCAATAAAAATCAACATAACCCTTATTTCAAAAAAAGCGTCTCACTGTAATGACTCGCAATTGACAGAGCTGCTTATTTCCAATGCGGTGCACAGCTCATGTCCATTTTGTCTTCCTTAAAAAAAGCTGGGACACATTTTCATGGAGTCAATAGGATCAGTGGAGACACATGTTTCAGATACATATGTATTTTTCCAAATGTTGTATTTTACATCACTGCAACAAAACTAATTAGAGCATATTTTATTCTTTTATGCTTTCTTTTCTGGTCTGATGATTTCATGGGTGATTATCTTAGTATGTGTCTGTTTTCAAGGTTTAGTCACAATGTTAATCAATTACTGCACAAAAAGAAATGAATAAAAATGTAAAGCCATCAAGTGATGGAATAGACCATTTGAAACTGCTTAAAAAATGCTTTTATTTCCATTTCTGAAAATAAAGGGATGTTGTTGTATTGCAGAGGTCAAGGAAAAAATCTTATAATATCAGTGTAGAACACAATGTATAAACTCCTCATTGAAGCTCTATGATGTTTAAGCTGAGCAAAATATTCAAGGCTCTGTATTCATCATCAACAGCCATTAAACGGTAATATTTTACTAATCTTATTGCTAACTGCAATTCTCAAAACTTAGCAATATTTTGAAAAAAAAAAATAAAATTGATCACCAGTTTAATATAAGGTATTAAATTATTTAATATTTGCTTTAAGTCCTTAAGCCCTGAGCTCTTATTTTGAAATTTCAACCCCACGGTCCCCCAGGTTAATCAGAGAGCACAAACCTCCACCAGGGCATCACCTGCACATGTCTGTTTTTGATCTCCTGTGACCACAAATTAATCTCCATTAAATGATCTCCGATAGTGGATTACAGATATGCATGTGTGTGTAGATTTAATAAAATCAGACATTTAACATTGATGTAACAGATCGATAGATGTCAGGCAGACAACCCAACACAGCCAAACCACCACTCTAATAAATGACAGTCTGGGTTTTTGTCAAATTGGTTGTTATTAACGATTCATTAAAAAGCTTGAAAAAAACCTTGATTATTCCCATTCCACAGTTTTTAGTATATTAAGTTTTACTCCCACTGAATTTCTGAATAAGAAACTGGAGGGATTTGGTTGCTGAGTTTCAGCGGGGGGAGGAGGGAGAGATTAACTCCACTCAAACTGGATCATCGAATGAAAAAGCCAAAGAACCTCGGGTCTAAACAATAGCCCACAAAATCTGTTTACGTTCACAACAATAAATAAATAAACAAATAGATAAAGGATGGAAAAAAAAGTAAGCTGCCAGAGAGAGTGAAAGCCAGTGTTTTATTAAAACAATTCAGATGCATTATTGATGAAAACCGATTGACTGGAGATTATTCAGTCGCGTTTTCCACAGTAGCTGGGGCCCATCTCTCCCACTATTTCTCCATCCTAAAACTCCCAGGCCTAAAATGGAAAATCTTTCTAAACTCTTCTGTCTTAAATATTTATCATCCTTGTATAGTATATGCACATAAAGTCACAAAACGTGGACGTAGATTCATGTACTTGCACTTCAATTTTAGAAAGAATGAGTACAGCAGCACTAGCACACTTCTACCATTCACTTCAGCTGTGAATCACCACTCAGCACTACAGCACACAAAGGACTCTGGAGTTATTTGGTGGTTCAAAAAAAATCATTAGCGGGTTAGATGAGGGGGGAAGTGAATTGCTTTGTCATCGAGTACTCTTGACCATCCTGTTTGTACTTTTCTTAACTCGCAGCATCAGATTGCTGCTCTTCACACTGTCAAATACTCCTGGTTGATGTGAGTGTTGGTTGAGCAATATGCATTTAGATTTAAATCAATACAAGTGTTCACATCAGTTAAAGCTCCCACTACATGTAACCCAAAGCTCATGTGCGAGTCCTTGTCCTT
Source organism: Pseudochromis fuscus (assembly GCA_900323345.1). Classification (NCBI taxonomy): domain Eukaryota; kingdom Metazoa; phylum Chordata; class Actinopteri; family Pseudochromidae; genus Pseudochromis; species Pseudochromis fuscus. Next base: position 112,346 of record OOFC01050816.1, on the reverse strand, counting down.
TTAATATATCCACACAAGTACACAACGACGATGTGAATGGCTGAACGATATGATTTGTTCCACAGAAAAGTTCAATTACTGTCACAACTCAGGCCTAATCCATACATTGTTGACAAGCTGAAGAGAGAACCATATTACAGTTACTAATCCCAGTAATCCTCTATTACATCTACATTTTGTCAGTGGATTTTTGCTATCGTCAAATGCAGTTTAATGCAGTGTTCATTTTAACCTCTGAATTAAGTAGACAGATTATTATGTACATTATTACATTTTGGGAAAGATCAGGGAATTCTCGTTCCTTCTGATTGGCTGAAGGTTGACAATGGAAATTGAAAACCAGCCAGTTGGAGAGTAAGATGGAGAAAGAAGCATTAGGCACACAGTGAAAAAATGTTTCAGACCTTTGGAAAAATAACTGTCACGCCTTAATGGATTTTGTACAAAAACACACAGGATGACAGTGTCTACAATCTAACACAATGTGGTGGAGATGAGACATGGATGGTCTATGAAGATTCTCAGTCATTTAAGTCATGGTTATGCAAGTGATGCTGAGTCAGGGCAACTGGACTGAGGTGTTCAATTAAGTCCAGTTGCTCTGACTCAACGTCACTTGGATCGGACATGGATGATGCCTTAGAGGAGGGCTCGACAATTTTGTCTAGTTTTTCAATGCAATTCTAAATTTGAAGATTATGGTGCTCATGTAACATTAAAATAAAATGTGTTTATTTTCTGTTTTTATTTTCTTTGTCGCTGAAAAATGCGTCACAACCATCGGCGACACCCGCCCGCAACAACAAACATAAAATCCAGGTAGACAGAGAACTGCACTTTCGTTCAGCGCTTCAACAAACTTACACAAAAACAGCAGCCTGTAATGTTTCCTTTCTTAGCCAAGCTAACTTTCGCAGCATCCTCTGCACTCACATACAGAACTACAAAATGAAATCACCACTTCCTCATACGTCACTCAGGGATTACCCAGCAGCCACCTTCTTAAAGGCACAGGTGTGTAACACAGGTAAAGTGAATGAGTGAGACGTGGGATGCTGGGTGGATGCTGTGGCGTTCGCAGTGCTAACTAGCGGCGGGTAGAGTATCTGCTAGGTTGTAACTTGGATTTTCCTGACACCTCAAAGCCAAAACTCGTAAGTAGGGGCACTCGTAAGTCAAGGTACCACTGTATTCAAAATGTTTTTGTTGCAGGCAGAAAATAAATCATTTTCTTTGTACTACTTCATTGCAGTTTTGCGACTCTTTGTGTTTTCTTTTCTGTGGGAAACATGACCGACTGGCTCTTGAGTGTCGAAGGTTGAATGTCTGTGCTCTCCAAGTGCTTTCTAGTTGTAGGATGTGCTCGTTTTTGACCCAGGAAGTAGGAGAATGAAAGTAACTGTGGAGTAATTAGTTAGGTGATTAATTATCTTTCTTAATATTCTACATATTGAGTAATTACACACATCCTTCAGGGAACTTCCTTTAACATTTTTTGTGCAAAACAGTGACTTTCACCACCTCTATAATTCACGTTACGTCTTGTAATGTATAGCAATTCATCTCTTTTTTTGTGTGTGTGTGGCTATTTATCTAACATCCAATCCTATTTCATCTCCTCTCTCCAGTGGTGCCCCGTTTTCTCTCCTACCCTCCAGTCTGATGAAAGTAGAAACGATACCCCCGAGCATAAACTCTTGTCAGTATTCTGGGGTGCATCTAATTAGGCCATGCAACAGCACTTCTAATCTGAATGAAACATGTGTCTCAAGGGTTCTTCAGAAGTTCCAGACCCCTCACATGGAGATGTAACACTCAAAAGCTCGAGATTCAAACTCATTAAATAATGCTGTCTCTCATATTTTATTGGCGCCCACCAGGAAGGCGGCACAGCTTTTTTTGGGTCCTGACCCATAGTTTGAACAAATCAGGTAGCAGAGATGGATATTGATTTTGTTATGCAGGTTATGTTTTCGGCTGAGATAAACAGGGGGTCTGGGGAAATTTGGGGACAATCTGTAAGCCAATCACTGGAACCACCTCAATCTGCAGTGTTTCACATTCTGTATTGATTTGGCAGCTACATCGCCTGAACCCAGAGAGAGGGTAGAGGAGTCTCATTTTTTTTGTGATGACTGACAAATAATGTTGGCCAGAGCAATCTGTTGCACCAGTGACTGAACTAGAAACATGTATTTTGATCAGTTTAACGCTACACGTATGCCATGATTATGTTTTCTCTACATATGAGATTATCTGGTTTAACTGGATTTATTGATTAGACACAGGAGGTAGATTCAGTCTGGATAACAGCCCACAGGGTGGCAAGGACTTCATTTGTGTTGTTTATATGAGCTTTGATTAAGTTGCTGTGGTGAAAAATCAACCTTCGTTTCTAAGGTGTCTGCATTCTTTTGGTTCATAGAATAAGGATGAAGGCAAGTCTTATTGTTTAGCAACTAGTCTATTAATCTCAAACCATTTTTATCTTTCAGGTTTCACTTCCATCATTTTGTTCTCCCAATGCAATAAGGTTGAGCGACACTGGGAATTTTGGTAACGAGGGCTAGTATTGCCGATCTTAATACCGATACCGATACTTTTTACTTGAATTGTCATGATTATTGACTAATTATGTGATTTTGCCTTTAGTTCTGATTATGATAAAACACAGAGAAAGATTCTTGCCAAATAAACATGTTTTTATGAACTAACTCCACAAAAGAGTTATTATATTCAGCCATATTTATATTTCAGGTTCGAGATAGATAGCCTAGTTGAAATGACAAAGGACTGACAATACTGACAAAACTTAGCAAGCAAAGCAAGCAAAACTTATCAAAGTGCCAAATGCAACAAGATCCAAGGGACAGCAGTGGGTCAATGGTAGACCAGTTGTCTCCCAACCGAAAGCTTGGTGGTTCAATTCCCACTCCTCCCAGTCATTGTTGGTATTTCCTTAGGCAAGACACTTTACCCCAGGGGTCCCCAATCCTGATCCTCGATGGCCGCTATCCTGCATGTTTTAGATGTGTCCCTCTTCCAACACACCTGATTCAAATGATCAGGATCGTTAGCAGGCTTCTGCAGAGCTTGATCAGGTCATTTGAATCAGGTGTGTTGGAAGAGGGACACATCTAAAACATGCAGGATAGTGGCCCTCGAGGACCAGGATTGGGGACCCCTGCTTTACCCACTTTGCCCTGTATGAATGTTGAATGTTGAATGATGAATGTTGGTGGCGGCCGGAGGGGCCATAGGTGCAAATTGGCAGCCACACCTCCGTCAGTCTGCCCCAGGGCAGCTGTGGCTAACATAGCTTACTGCCACCGGTATGACTGGGGGTGACTGCATAATGGTCTCTGTATGTGCTGTGAGTCTGGACTTCCAGAAAAAAGCACTATATAAATCCAAACCATTATTATTGTTATTAAGATGAACAAGCAGTATGGGCCTCAAATTACTTTTTAGTAATGTAACTCAAGTCTACACCTCTGGTAAAATGCTGTTGTTTGGAATTTACGCATTGCTGGAAATCACTGTATGAAGAACATTTGAAAGTTACCCATTTAACCGATCTGACCCAAGCTTTGCATTAACCTCAGATAACTTCAGTATGAGGATTGTGGGTTTTTGTCCCTGACCAACTTTATTGAAAATACATGAAGAGGGAGTTTCTTAGCGTCCAAAATTAACAGGAGAAACTATTATCATAGCATCGTAAGTGTCTATTGAAGTTTTAGATTCAGGCACAGATAATTATCTTGAGGGACCATCACCACTGGTTGTGTTTACTGTGAGCACACACACACACACACACACACACACACATACACAAACACAAATAGCAGCTGATGCACAACCTTCATCACTTCTTTCAAATATACAAACATTTAACCAGGGGCCAGGGGAGCTGTGACACTCAACAGTACAGAAATCACTGGCCGCTAACAGTTGAACTTAATCATCTGACTGTTCAGTGACATACTCAAGTGTGATTTGATGAAAATCAGAGGTGAGGGAAAAATGGCCTTACACAATCCAACCTAGCGAGTGATCATCACCTTAGTGCTGCACCACTCCTTTTTCCTCAAACACTGGTTTAGTAAAAAAAACAAACGTGATTAAATGTTCCTGGGTGTCTGTACCTGATTGTTGCTTTTGTTCTGTGCGTTTTGTTTGTACAGCAAAGTCTTGGCTTGTTTGTCCTTTCTACAAGGACATTGCTGTGTTAATTTATCCTTTTATTGAGTTATTCCCCAACGCAAAACTACACCCAAGTGTGCTTTGAGTATCAGAAACCAACAAGCTGCTGTTCAGGCCTGTTTGTATGGTTATTTTCCCACTGATGCCAATTTCGCTCATGTTTTTTTTATGAAGTTTTCCTTATGGTGTTCCTGCATTTGATGATATACAGAAAAGGGAGAAAACAGAAAGCTGGAAGGAAAACAAAAAGGACGACAACGTAGATCAAAAGGTGTTGGCTGGACTGTAACCTGTAAAAGCACATGTTCCCAATAAGTCGCCGCTCTATGATGTTTGAAGTCGAGGCATCGTGCAGCACAAAACACTCAAGGAATCAAACTGTGTGCCAGTGCAGCTGCTCCATCAATCTGTGGTGCAGTGTCGGTTGACTGTGTTCCAGTGGGTGAACGGTTCGATGGCTGGTTTAGCTTCTGTTCTCAAATATTGCATGGTAATTGCTAAATCTAAAATTTCACAATTTAAAACTGCTGCCTGCCAGACTTTAGCTACCAAATCAATACAGAGTTTACAAAATATTGGGAGCAGCTGCTTTTTCCATGAAATACCGTGAGATGGGGAATAGCCTGAAGTTGTGAGTTGCTGAAAGTTATGGCTCCTTATTGATTTAATTTATGAAGTTGAGATGAAGGGCAGGAGACAGGAGGCAGGGGAGAAGAAAAATAAAATAAAAAAAAATGTCACCTTATCAAGTCAGTCCTTATCCTTTAGAAAACAATAGGCCACAGTGCATTACGTTTTATTTCTCTTACTCTCTGTGGCATTTATTTTAGATGCTACGTGTGTCTGCATTTTCTAAAATGGTCTCTTTTCTAAAAAACAGAGAGTATAATTTTCCTTTCTGTTCTCAGAGAAGAGGGTAGTGAGGCATCCTTTTATTACCTTTCATTCTGCCTTGCTTCTTTCATTCTCACACTCATGCTATCCATTTTCCTCTCTTAGTTTCTTCCCCAGCCATTTTCCAATTTAAAACTATAATTCACGACGCATTTCACAAAAATTGAAAACGACTCACCTACAAATGGTGAATAGATGAAGAGAGTGGCAGGGAAAAGGGAACAGAAAATGGGGAGATAGACAGGGCTGTGGAGTGTTTGACAATGAGTGTGAAAGCTCTGGAAATGTGATGACCTTTGAAGAGTCGGCTCCAGAGAGACACAGGAAGTGACTGGTGGAGCTGAGGGAGAGAGACACTCACCTTCTGTGAGGAATCAGCCCGTTGTCCGTGGCCTCCACAGTCAGAGCGTAGCTTCGTCCGACAGTGAGCTCAACACCCGGTGCCACAGTGATGACCCCAGTGCTATGAATACAATTAATTTGACATTATTATGGACGCGCATCATTGCTTTTCAGACTACATTTTTTTCTCACACTATACAGACCCCACCCACCATCAATACACTTTTTGCCTCGGACAAATAATTACCATCTGTAGTTTTATTATCATTATTATTATTATTATTAGGGCTGTCAAAATTAAAGCATTAACGAAGATTAATCCATCATCATGATTAATCTGATCAATAATTTTAATGCAATGAATCCATCTGCAGCACAGAATGACTCTGAACGTCCCTGGCATTTCGGGCAGTTTGTCCAAGTGGAGTTGCCGTCACACATGCACAAATAGGCAGTTAACCCTGTGGTCCTGTGGTGACAGGCAGCAGAACCAACTGATAAAACTGGAAGATGTTAAACAGCACGTTAGCCCTCTCCATAGGAAGTGTTAGTACAAAAAAAATCAAGACAGAATAGTTGACTGACACTCTGCAGGAAGTTTTTCTTTTCACTGAAGCACTTTCAGCCTAAAATACCACATTAACGTGAAGTATGCATTAGTACATACTGCTAGCACTTCAGCTAACATATCATCCAGCTTGAGACAAACCACCCTTATGTAAAATGAAACGCGATTAATATAGATTAAAAAGTAAGGACATTTAATTGTGATTAATCAACATTAATCCACATCAACCCTGTGATTAATCTGATTAAAATTTTTAATCATTCAACAGCACAAATTATTAATATCAATAGAAGTTCCAAACAATAACATGTTAGGCGATAAACTAAATTAATTCATCTGCTTAACTTGGCATTTATGATCTTACAAGTGAATCTGTGGAAGAAGTTTCAAAAAAGTGACATTTTGTTAAAAAAAAACTTCCTTGTTAAGAGTCTCTGCTACAAATATTCAGTAATTAATTATTACCTGTTGCCTATGAGAAAGTGTCCCTGGTCACCAGCCAGTATCCGATAGGTGACCTCACCATTTTCACCTGCATCAGAGTCCACTGCCGACAGCTACGAAGAAACACGCAAAAAAATGTCATGTGTCGAAATACAAATACTCGCAAATACAAATACAAGTCTGATTCCAGTACTGCTACAGCTTAAGTGTGTAATTAATGTGTTTGACAGTGTGTACCTGCAACACGGTTTCTCCAGGCATCATGTCAGTGTACAGGTTGACATTGTACGAGACATTAGAAAAAGTAGGAGTGTTGTCATTAGCATCCAACACTGTGATCACCACCGTGGCTGGAACGCTCTGCTGGACGCCGTCTGACGCTAACAGCTGAAAGGTGGATGCACACACACACACACACACACACACACACACACACACGGGGAAAGAACAATGTAAACAGAGCAAAGAAATAAAATGTTGCATCCTGTAGAAAAAAGCTATGATTTTGAGAATCCTGGTGGCGGTGAGGTGGGCGGACTGTGTACTGAATACGTCCTTGACATCTTGATATTGTCTGTTTGTTTCCTTGTTTCTTTTGAGGTAAAACTGCTTTGTACATTTTCACCCTAAAGCCGTGTTCTGGGTTTATTTATGTGTTTCTGTGGGTGCAACTGAAAACTCTGGAAACTCTTTAATCTAATCTGTCCTGGATGTCTCTCCTATTTCACCTACATGCAGTACTCACAACAATCCCCCTCCCCCTACCTTAAATTAAATACACATATTACACACACACACACAAAATCAGTGACAGGTGAAGTGAATAACATTCATCTCATTACAATGGCACCTGTCATGAGGTGAAATATATCAGGCAGTTACTTCTTGAAGCTGATGTGTTGGAAGCAGGAACAAAGGATCTGAGCCAGATTGTGTTGGCTGGATGACTGGGTCAGAGCATCTCCACAACAGCAGCTGGTGTGCAGTTGTTAGTACTACATCTACCAAAAGTGGTCCAAGGAAGGAAAACTGGTGAAGCAGCGACAGGGGTCCAAGGCTCATTGATGTGTCAAGAACAAAGGCTGGTCCCACAGAAGAGCTGCTGTAGCACTCATTTCTCTAAACCTTATGATAGAAAGGTGTCAGCACACAGAGCGTCCATGCTGACTGCTCACAGCTGAGGCCATGTGATGCGCTGGACAATGTTAATTTCACACATACCAACTTTAAAAACACCACAAACTCCACCCTGGTTTGAGGATCACAATGACAAATTCAAGGTGTTGACAGACTCTCCAGATCTTGGTTTTTGGGATGTGCTCAAGAAACAAGTCTGTACCATAGGTGCCCAACTCACTCCTTAAACAAAAGGACCTGCTGCTAATGTTGTGGTGCTTGAGGAGTCTTGCACAGTTTATGTTTTAACAGGTCAGAGCTGTTTTGGCGACACAGTCTTGGGCAGGTGGTTTTATTGTTGTGACTGACTGGTATACAGCATCATAATTAAACAATAAAAATAGGTAACCATATCAAAGAAAATGTTTATGTCACTTTCTCAGTGTAAGACTGACATTAATGCAAAGCTAAAGCCAAATCAACTCTCATACGACAAAAGGGAATCACATGTCCAGGCGACTGTGATTTACAGTGATGACAAATCTTGCTTAGTGACTCCTGTTCCCAGTTTCCTCTCTTGTTGTACACACTCCAGATAATCCTGCCAAAAATAATCTAAAACATGTTTGTTTTTTCCTGTTGTTGAAATCATACACAGTGTATACAAACAGAAAAGCTTCTTCACGGATAACAATCTTCTCCAAAAGCCCATCTGCCAAGAAGCTGATGGACTCCTTCATAAAAAAAAATAGAAATAAAAAAACCACCCTCCCATTTCTCATAGCTCTCTCTTCCTGGAGTTAATTTCTCCTCCAAGGCTTTCATGGTGATTATTGTACACCTCTGCCTCTCAATCAATACAACAGACCTTCTGGTTTTTCCATCTTTAACCCTCTCATGCGTGAATTAATAAAGTCTCAGTCAAGATCTTTTTGTCTTTTGTGTTTTGACTCTTCATAGGGCATGAAAACAACAAATATTCAAAATTTTTTCCCAAAAATGTGATTTTTTTCAGGAACATGTCTATTTCAGTGGATTTCATGAATTTACTAATTATTTGAAATGAAGTTTTCAAAACTAAAACAAGAATATTGTTACTCTGAGCAGCGGTCTCCAACCTTTTATGCACTACGGACCAGATTAATGTCAGCATTATTTTCACGGACTGGCCTTCAAGATGTGGCAGATAAATACAGCAATAATAAAATAACACGACCAGCATAAAAATGAAACCTCTAACACTGAGCGTATCGCTGGCGATACAGAGTGACTAGCATAAACCCACTTACGGTAATTCCTCATCCATTTGGGCTAGCAAAGTGATTCCAGCTGATTCTGAAAGCCGACAAGTGGAGTGTTTCGCATATATTACATACACTACGGCAGCAATGCAGGGGAATGGAGTCATGCCGTGATGTGCAGCGTTTTGTACATATTACCTACATTACGGTAGTGTACGAAGTTCCCTTGTTGGCTTTCAGAATCAGCTGGAATCACATGGTTAGCGCAAATGGCTGAGGAATTACGGTGATTTGATTGACATGTCACTTTCTGTCAGCAGCTAAATGTTCGGGGTTAAAGAGGTAAGTTGGCCTCTTCCTCTTTGCAAAGAAGTTCTCCATAGACGTTTGTTTTTTACTAATTTTTGCTAGCTTATTTTTTGGGTAACGTATCTGATATGTCGTATCAGACAAGTGTATTGACATGTCAAGAGGCACAGGCCAAACTAAAGTTGGAGAGAATCCGGTCGTTTTTCAAAATAAAACATCTTTCAGACTCTAATGGTCAATACAATGGAAATGATACAAATTATTTATTCATTCTGTGAGCCTGGTAACAAATGCCTCACAGAAAGGTACCAGTCCGGTGGTTGGAGACCACTGACTTAGATGTTTACTAGTGGTTACAACAACTAACAACTAATAAAACGGAGAAGGACAGATGAGATCATTATCATTATCATAACCCCTGATATACAATTCCACCATAGAAACCACTGCGTTTAGGAGAAAGTGGCTTTTACACAGCTGTCCACTGTATTGACTACTATACATGAAAGGGTTAACTTCCAGACTGACTGAATGCACACTGAAGGACACATAAATCCACAAAATATGCTGCACATCCACACGCACGGACACACACGAAAAAAAAAAAAATACACACACTGCCAGTGCTGCCAGATAACAGCCTGTTGTATGAAGTAACAATGCTGTACGTCATACAGCGAGGCACACAATGAAATGTCATGCTTGGGAATGCGCAGCCTTTCTGTGGCCCACCAATACGCTGCTGAATTAGACTGCACCAAAATAAGATAGAGGGAGACTGACAGAACAAGAAGGAGAACAACAACAAAGAAACACAAAAATGAAAGAGTGTACAAGGGGAAGCCAGAGAGACAGAAGATTTAAGAGACAGACACAACCAGAAAAACTAATGGTGACGGGTGTACACACAAGATTGCTACAATAAGTCTTGTTTTTGGTATTATTTCTGCAGAGAGCAATGGGAGAGTTCATTACCACTGCCAAGGAGGTTATGTTTTCTGTCAGCCACTTAAAAGAAAAACTACTTAGTAAGACCTAATTTAGACAATACTTTTTTTTTAAAAAATCTGTCTAATGAGCAAAAGTTTCACCACAAGAAAGTGACCATGTTCAATCTAAAGCACCAGTGCATGTGAACGATTCCTCGATGGAGGTTTGTGCTCTCTGAAAAGTTCAGACATTAGCCAAAAAAATAATTTATAGGAGTGTGTGTTATGGCCTAAATTTATACCCACAAGTAAAAAGTAGTGATTCCAGACTCTGTATGTTTACAAAAGGCCATAAATGTAATGCACAGGTCGTCCAATTTTGGTCTATTTTCTTCATTTTTCTCATTTCTGTCTCTCCTCCCTTAACAGTATGTCCCTTGTTTGTGTTGTCTGCAACCTTCTGATCTTTCATTTCTAAATCTGCTTTCTGTGCCTCACCTGACTCACATCCTCAGCACTTTCTTCACACATCACCTTTTCTTACCTCCTTCTTCTTACTGGGAAAAAATGGCTTAAAATCAGGCTTAGGTATGGCATTAAAATACCCACAGTTCCCTTTCTGTACCTCCTTGTTCTTTTCTTCAGTCCTCTGCTCTCATTTTTCTTTCCAGTTTTCACCTCTCCTTAGATAAAGTTTCTTTTTTCCAACACCACCACTTTTATCATGGGTTTGAGGGGAATTATTCAAATGCATTCAGACGCTTCTTGCATGTCGAATACAATGCACACAGAAGTCATGGTTCTGGAGTACCGTGAATGTGTAGGAGTCCTGGGTCTCTCTGTCCATGGGCTGCAGCAGGGTGAGGTATCTTCTGATTCCAGTAGCAGATACAGAGAAAACATGAGAGTAACTGTCCAGAGAGAACTGAAGCTGAGGATCCCGCGTCTGTTGGAAAAGAGATATTTAGACACATTACCAGAGTAAACTTTTCATTTTTACCTTTAAATGATGCAATATTTGAGCTCAGCTGCCAGTGGCATGCTTCACAGTCATTGTACACATTTAAACCTGCTTGGTATCACTGCTGTGATAGGTTTTTAAGAGATAGGGTATCATCCAAGGAGTGAATGATTTGGGAAAGATCAGAGGCTGGTATCCTGTCCTCCAAAAAATCTTGAATTCCCAGAAAATCCCTCAAAAGATTTTGCTGAAAATCAACACACACATGCAGGATTTTAATGTTTACATTCTGAGACAATTCTGTGGAGATTTGATTTAATTTGTAGATACAGTAAACAGACACATGTGCGTGGATTATTCCTCGGTGAAGGTTTGTGCTCTCTGGGTGGTTTTTAGTTAAACACACTGAGTTTAATTGAATGTTTGATCAATAAACAGTAACACATTTTTAGGGAAGGCAAGCACCAGCTGTTTAACTATGCATTCCCCTCTCTCACTCTCTCACCCCATGTATATTTATTACAAACACACAAATGGACAAAGGGGGTGGGATTGAGGAAATCAAGATGGGAACCATAATGAAAGTAGATGCTTCATATGCAAGAAGCTGAGAGAAGAGAAACGCTTGGACAAGAGAATATGAATGAAAAACCTCTCCGGTGTTTATCTTGACATAAAAATTCTTCTAAGAGGGCACAGTGTGTGTGTGTGTGTGTGTGTGTGTGCGTGTGGTGTACTCAGTGATGGAGAGGCAATCTTCATCCAAGTCCTCCTCTGACATTACCTACACAGTCATCTCTTCTGTGTGTGCGCGCTGTGTGTGTGTGTGTGTGTGTGTGTGTGTGCTCTCATTCCAGATAAGGCTGGCTCAGCAGGGTAAGGGGGGGCTGATAATATTGTCGATGTAGCCGGTGTGGATATTGAGTCATAAATAAGCATGCACTCACACACACTAGAGTTACAGACACTCACATCCGTATGCACACACATAAATAAAAGTGATGGACGGCACATAAAAGCAATTAGGACTAATCATCATTGTTGGTGCTTAATGCTAGAGGAAAGACCGGGGTTAGCAATATTAAAAATAACTCTATGGGTATCAATTGCCGCAAACACACAGTCTCTGGAACACACGCAAACACACACATTATCCTCCCTAAGCCCATTTCCTGCTGTTGGGGTCTTTTAGAAAGCAATGAACCAGAGCTTGTTTTTGTCAAAATGCCTATGCTACATCTTAAACAAACTAAGCTCTCGGGAATGCATCGGCGATAACAATGTAGCTGCACTGTAAATTCTTACATTATTACTGAGAGGCAATTTAAGAGGGAAATGGTTTTACTGTCCAGATTCACAGAGAAATTAGATAGGGCACTTCACGCACACACACACACTGCAAGCCAGGCACAAAGCCGAGATTCAGCAGAGCGAAAAGGAGGATAGAAACGGACACCTGAATGGACCCATCCTTCATTTCTCTGTGGTATGTGTAAATACTGTCACCATGCTTTTAGCTGTGTTTACATGATGGTTTAATTTTGTTTAGAGGCACGAATTACACAATTAAGAGCTGGGATGTTTATTATGAGGGTAAAGGAGAGAGAGCCAAAGTGCTTTTTTCTATTAAGCGAGAATATATGAATATAAACATTGTTTATAAGGAAAAGCTGACTATGGACTTTGCATCCATATATGAAAGGCCTCTCAAACTTTAGAGTGGTCCACACAGCAATGTGTACAGTGACATCTAAAAATCTTTAGCATCTTTAGCCACATGGCAATGGAAAGCTACCCATAGTGAAATGTACAATCATTTAACAGTTGCCATCTGGTAGAGCACACAGCAGCATGACCGTCAAACACTGGTCAGTGAGCATTAATATTTATTATAAATCGATTCTTGTTTTTGTTGTGAGTGGCGCAGTGCTTGTTAACATCAACCAGTTAAAGATTCAGAGAACTCAGCAAAAGGAGGTGAAGGCAGAAAAGAATGAGCTCAGCTGATACCTACAGGCGTCTCAGTGGGTGTCAGCTATAAAAGGAGGTAGATGCAATAAAGCACATACTGTAAATGACTCCTCAAAGGATTACAATATAACACACACACATACACTCACACGGTATATCTTCTGTATATATAAATAAAAATATATAAGAAATAAAAATCTGTATAGGGTATACTCAGAGTAAACAATGATAATTAACTTTTCAAAAACTTTTAATTGCCTATTTTCACAATTTCATTATTTTCACAACTGATATAATAATTTGACCATTCAGTAACATGAGTATTAATCAGCTTACATCATATTTTTGTGGTAATAATAGTACTCACCTCCTCCACATCGTTATCCAGAGCCACGATTGCCAGTGGTGCAGACAGACTGGTGCTGGTCGCTATGGTGGTTCCCACTGGTGATGCTTCACTGATGTAGCCATGGTAACTGGTCGACAGGAAGTAGGGTGCCTGGTTATTTTCATCCAGAACTTCGATTTGGAGGTTGGCAAAAGCTGGCAGGGGGTGACCGTTGTCTTGTTCTGCCTAAAGGACAGACAGGAAATTGCTGCTGTTTGTAGCTGTGAATGTTCTGTACTTGACCTGCTGCACATCCTGCTGCTCAAGCAGTGTCAACAACACAACACCAAATAACACAGGACACATGCTGATCGTACAGATCCATGTCAGTCTGACATCTTATGTAATAAACAAGCCTTCACTTTACTTTCTTGTGAGCAAGGCTGGTTGAAAATTACTTTGAACGTTGAATCATTACTGTTTTTTATCAGTTTGTCACTTTTGAAACAGAAACAATCTCCTTATAGAGATAAAATGTTACTATGGAAACACGACAATTGTAGGTTCTCTGAGATTTTTTTTTTGTTAATGGGCCTTGTGGCATAAATAAAATCTACCTTTAAGTGCTACTAATGTCCCATTGGGACTGGATTTATTCTCTAGGGGAGGTGTTTTAATGATTATCTGCGCTATAGTCAGCAATTTTAACCCCATCTGGTGCACATATGTGGGTAATCTTTCACCTCCACTCTAGTGAAAATTACAGCTACAATTACCTAATGTTTTTTTTTTTCCTGTAAACTTACTGGTCCTCTGAAAATCCTTTAGAGAGCAGCATCCTTGCTTTTCTAACATACTGAGAAAGCCTCGCAGCAACATACAGATTTAGGATTCCCACTGGGTCGAGCTCTGAAGAATCATCCACAGATTTTCACTGTATTTAGGTACATTTAATTTCCCTGGATATTTGAGAGGATGATGCTGTATATCCCACTGAATGATGTCATTAAGCGTTTCATGGGTGTGCAGTAATATTTGATGATGATTTTTGACTCAAATACATCACACAGTCTCTTTGGTTCACGTCTCACCCTCCGCGCCTCAAAGAGGACTTTCGCTTTCTATTTCAGCTTTGTTCTGTGGCGACTCGGTGTCTCTTACAGACACAGTGAATATCTTATCAGCTCCATTTACCACAAGTACACTGCAATCAAGTCCTGGACACATCTGGATGGGTTAAAAAAAGGCAAAGAGTGTGACCCCTTTTGGAAATGAGAGGTTTTAGTTTCTGTTTTGTACGGAGGCCCTAAAAGGACGTGGTTAACAATATTTTTATTTTATCCATTTTCCTGTGATAACAAGAAAATATCTGTGGTTTTCTCGAGATCTTGAATTATTTTTCTCATTATTTCGAGAAAACAAAGTTTGTTTTCTCGAAATAAAGAGATAATTTTCTGGCGACTGCACCACGGTAACGTCAAATGATCATAACCCCAAACCATGATGAGCAGAAGCACCAACAAACAGAACTAAAGCTCACTCACCTCAGTCTGTGTGCAGAAGCAGCGTGTAACCTCATGGTCTGGATAAAGACAGTAATCAGCCTTTTGTTTTGATTTCTAGATCGCCAGAAAATTATCTTGTTATCACAAAGGTCATTTTCTTGAGATAACGACATAACTTATCCTGTAATCTTGGGGAATTTTATTTTCTCGTGATCTCGAGAAAACAAAGTTCAATAACTTTTCAATAACCACTGAAATTATCTCATTATCATGGGAAAACTGAGAAAATATAAATATAGTTAACCATGTTCTTCCGTAGTTTTGATACATTTGCAAAAAACCCCAAATAAATCCTGTTTAATAATTTGGTTTTTGAATGTACATTGAAGACTCCGCCCCTTCACATCTCCTTCCCCTTGTCTTTCTATAATTCTTGCAGTAGCTTTATTCCCCCATAAGTTTTCAAGGACTTCGATGTTTGTGTTCAGTCTAATACGCAGCTGCACACACATTTTTAACTCCAACAGTGGAGCCAGTTTCAGTGACGCCAACTTCAGTCGAGCAGAACCTGATGTATGTTTGGAGTTGTAATCCCATTACTGACCTAACTGAGACAAAAACACCTTCGTACAACATGGGAAAGATCTAATGCTTTACAATTACTGCCATTTAATATGTGCAGGGCGGAGCACTTTTCACTGACAGATACCAGGGAGCACCAAATAAATAAACTGAGGAGGAACATTCAGTCTTCATTTAAGCTTAAGGAGATTCAAAGATCAGTAGTTTGGATATTTGCAGGTTAAAGGCAAGAGTTAAAAAATAAGAACTACACAGTGAAGTGAGGAGTTTCTTCTGTGTTTCTTATAAGAAATATACTGGAAGAAAATCTTGTTAAAACAGCCAGCGTGTTTGCAGCTGCAGTGTTTCTCACCTTGATAACCAGATCAAATCTACGGTAGAGCTCTCTGTCGATGGGCTTTAGTAGCAGGAGCTCCGCTGTGGTTCTGTTCAAACTGAAATACTCTGCATAGGACTCTGGTTTGCCTGGGAGAGAGACGGCAACAAGCAAAAACAGCAAAAGACGGGAAAACATCAGTAATTGGTTTAAGAATCAATATATGTTTGTTTGGTGGGTGCCATGGGGGGACTATGGGGAGGAGGGGGCGTGGCTAATGCTCCCAGTTTTCTCATCTCAGCTCTCAACAGGAGGAATTTGCACACACACGGCACATACATATACGGTGCTTTAGGTTGTTGCATTGTTCAGTTGGGAAATCAAGATCTGGTGAGGAGGAGCAGCAACATGGGCACTTGTGCACAATCACATTTCTCTAGTGCGTTACATCTTTACAGCATTAGACAGAACTGAGTGGCTCCTTCTTCTCAAGGTACATCCTTGTGTGAATACATCTTGTACGTTCCAGTAGTAATTGCCAGTTCTTTTAAAGGCTATTTCTGCAGCAGGGAAACAAAATGCAGGGAGAAGTCAGGGACAGAGGACAGGCAATAGTAGCATCACGCTACACGTGGCAGTGAACAATCTGTTCTGGAAAATAATTTGACAATTGTGCTGTTCAAATAAGTTGTCCACTCAGTCTAATGAAGAAAGAGTCAAACCACTGCATTAAACAATAAATCTTCCCTCACTCCTGTCCAAGGGTAATTGCTATTTTTTGTTATTCATTTTAAAATCTTGAACATTGGATGAGCTGCAAAGTTGCACCAGACTTGTTTTAGCCCGTCACATTTTCTCTAATAATCCTGAAACAGAGATTACTTCACAGGAGGAGTCTGGGAAATGTAATCAAGTCTGTGTCAAGTCATGTCAAGTCAAGTCACTGATTTTTTGTGTGTGACTCTGCATTTGGCTGTTTGAATAACCAGGAGCTCTCGCAGGATCGGTGCACTGCTGCACCTATAACTTGAAACTTAGGGTATTTATAAAGCATGATTCTCTAACATCTTATTTTGCAAACTGGCTACAAGTGCCTGGTTAAATGTTTCATATTTCACTCTGGCAAGTTCAGCCTGCACTGAAACATTAATGTCGTCAAAAGTCTTGGAAACTAACAGCTCAACTCTGGGCTAAAGAGCCTTGAAACCAAGATCTGCATTTGACAAAGAAATTTGAATTATAATGTTTTATTATGTAATTGCTCAGGGTTAGGTCAAGGGGAGAGGATTTGAGATTTCTTTTTTCTTCTTCAAACAGAAATATTTTTTTATAACTTCACTTTGTGCTCAAAACACTGATAGATAAATAAATAACATCTGATATATCTGAATGTGTGCTTCTTTCAGCCAAATGAATAAAATGACCTCATAACGACCACAGATTTCTGGATGCTTTATGAATTACAAACACACACATAAAAATCTGTAGCGTATTGATTTTCCTGTTATAGCTTAAAACAAAAACGACAATTTAATCAAAATAAAGTATTTCATCACATTTTTGCAAATATAACTTGAATATCCTACACTGCACACAAACTATCATGCTCACAATAAATCTGCCTACAATGATTTACACCCATGCTGTAATTGATGTGGTTGACTCTGTGGTTGGTAGATAAATGCACACAGTCTCACTGTGGATAATGTCCTATTGACAAACCCCACTCGCAACAAATCTGACAAGCGTAAAAATTAATAACCTACCGATGAGGACGGAGTATAGGATTCCTGGTCGGTCAGAGGGAGGTTGTATGTTTCTGTCTTGGTCCACAGCTTGAATGGGCGGGGTCACATTGAGAGGATTCACCTTGATCTGCAGACAGAGGTATCAATCAATCTTTATTTATAAAGCACATTTAAAACAACCGACGTTGACCAAAATGCTGCACAAAACAAACATAATAAAACTTACACAAGTAAATTGGAATAAAAATGCAGTAATAAAAAAAAAAATTAAAATACCTAAAAAACAAGTGACCTAAAAGACAACTTCTCAGTCCGGTTTAAAAGCCAAAGAATAAAAATAGGTAAACAACAGTTGAAGAGTTTGGTAAATCCTTATGATCAGAACCAACTTCCACACTGCATTAGACCTGCGCAAGATAGAAAGCATATCTGTACCAGTGCTAATTTTGAGCTTATGACGAAAAATATTCGTCAACCAACCTAGGACACAATCTAGATAAAAACAAAAATGAGGAGAAAATGTTAGGGAGGGATGATTCATGGATTTATCTCCCTAACATTTTCATCTTGTTCTTATTCATTGACTAAAGTGTCAGTTTTATTTTGTCAAGGTCTTCATCATCATGTTGGACTTTTTATTTAGCTCTCGTTTGTTGATGAATATTTTTCCATCATAGTCTTTGTCAAAAAAAATCAAACTGATCTGGACAATCTACCTAAAAATTGTTGTGCACTAACTTGGGAGTAATGAAATAAAGAAAGGGCAGAAACACAAATGAAACGTCCAGTTTGAGCTTTGAGTTGTGTGATGACAAACTACAGCTCAGTTCATAAACAACTGTAACAAAGAGAGCGACTGCCTAGTGGGGAGTGGGGAGGATTACAAAAGAAAAGTACTGGCCGGGCCAACTAAGCTGTATGAAAGTTATAAAACAAACAATGTTTCACTACAAGCTCTGAGCACGCCAGCCAAGAAAGTGAGCGTTAAACAGGATGATCAACTGTTTGTTTGCAGTGTACTTTATATCACATGTACGTCAAACAAGCGCAGCCACGGTCATACTCAATAACAACAAAAAAAAGAACACACAATAAATATTAGGATCTACTTCAATTGTGCATTTACAGCATGTTTTACCTGTTTGTATATCTGCTGTGTGTATTTACGCACACAGTGGGTTTCCAAGTGTGGCTGCGAATCTGTATGCGGATGTGACCAGGCTATAATGTTGACTTATAATAGTGCAATATGCTGTGGTCTGTGCAATGCGAAGACCCCCGATGGGAGAAATATAACATGACTTTACCGCTGCGCTTGTCATACGGCACTTAAAATGTACTACTGAGCAATCTCTCCTGTTGCTGGTTGGTGAGGGAGGAGCGAGGCGCAGACAGAGGGAGACACGGAGTTATGGCGAGTAATGAAGCGGAGTAAAAGAGGATGTAAATATATAGAAGGGAGATGAATCTGCCTGCAGTTGAGGGCAAACAGGGAGCAGGGAGAAATGTAAATGCAGCAAAAGAAAAAAAAAAGACAGACAGCTCAGTGAGGACACTGAGACACCATCACTACAACTATTGTTACTGACAGCAATTTACTTACTGCCTCACAAGCATTACAAAAAACACTGACAACAGTATAAAGCAGTGGAAGACAGGGTGGGTTTTCCCAGTGATATTAGAGGATATGATATTATTTCTGATACTGTAAATTATTATCATTATGACCATCATTGATAATATCTGTGTTGTAGATAAGTAATTGTAGCTATTTTAAAATTTTAAACAGTTTTCTCATTGGAGACCAGACCTGTCCGTCAAACACGCCCCTAAATATCCCTCTTTTTAAAGCTTAATATTTAGTTGATGATGAAATTAATTCTGAAATCGACCACTTTAGCTGAGTATTTCATGATTGAAGAAGAAAGAAAGAAAGAAAGAAAGAAAGAAAGAAAGAAAGACAGAAAGAAAGAAAGAAAGAAGCCTTGCTTAACCCTTTAATTCCGAGCATGTCATCAGCGACAGGTCTGCCCATGTGTCTTTGGATTACCGTAATTAGGTCACGGTTTGCACAATCAGAAAAATTCCAACTGTTCCAAGAGCTGAGATGTTGCACTTTACAGTGAATATGGTGTCGTTATGGTAATTTCACGAGTGCCTCTCTCAGAAGCTGGCAAAACAGCTGATTTACTATATACTACGTGTTGTAAGAATGTAATAACAGTGAAGATGACACAAGAATAGCAGAAAAACACAGAAACGGATTTTGATTTTAGAGGTATCCTGAACAAAAACACTGCAACAGCCCATGAATGTTAGATTTTGCAGGTTAAATTTGAAATCAAAATAAGTATAAAAAGTCCAGGTGGAGATGTGGAGGCTCAGGTGTAAAGGGTTGAATAACCCTTTACCTCCAGGGCACCTCAGCAGTGCCCTGGAGGTGGATTGGCCCCTCTCCAGTCACCAGTTCACACTCCATGCTTTATACAGGCAGGGACTTTAATCGGCGACCCTCCAGGTCCCCACGCACTGAGCCACTGCCGCCCAGTTCACTGGATCTAACATCTAGCAGCCATCAGGAGTGCACTATTTTTGCACTTCTGCAATGGATTCATTTTTGAGACTTTGTCCCTTTCTATATACAGCAGGGGTCCCCAATCCTGGTCCTCGAGGGCTGCTATCCTGCATGTTTTAGATGTGTCCCTCTTCCAACACACCTGACTCAAATGATAAGCTCATCATCAAGCTCTGCAGAAGCCTGATAACCATCCTGATGATTTGAATCAGGTGTGTTGGAAGAGGGACACATCTAAAACATGCAGGATAGCGGCTCTCGACAACAAGGGTTGGGGACCCCTGATATACAGCCTATGATATGGTACAATATGGTGGACAAAAAGTGGTTATCGAAGTTGGCCGGAAAAAGTCATTACATCTACTTTAATCCCAAGTGTGAAAAAGCTAAGTTAATCCTTCCCTGTCCTGATTACCCACCTCATTGACACTTTGACCTCCCTCCTTCAGAATGCAAAGAAATAACGTAGGTCGGTCTTTTTATGCACTTAGACTCAGCCTTTGTCTGATAAATATTCTCCTGCTGCTTTTTTCAGACTGCGCTAAAAGCAAAGCACTTGACTTTGAGTAGTCTGTTTGAAACAGGGCTTTTGACAGTATATACAGAGTACTTCAAAGTTCTCAAGTCTTTTATACACTGTTGGTATTGTGTACACATCGTGCTAACTGAAGCTTCATCATCGAGTTAATAGAGCAAGTAAGCAAACTGTGTGAGATCACCAAGTGAAGCTGTATAGCTCCAGAAAAACCTGTGAAAAATGTCTGAACTCACACAACAATATGGGCTGAAAATGAAAGACAGACACAGCGAGATGGACGGGTGATACTGAAAAGCTCTTTACTCGTGGGGCTTTCAAGTTTTAAAGAGAGCGTCGTGCAGAATCCAGCAAGCAAACGCTGCAGAACCAGCAGGAAGAATAGCAGCAACAAGTATCAAGCAGACATGAATGATTCAGACACTACAACAACCCAACAACACGGGCTCACCGCCTTTTGTATATACTGAGGAACTAATGAGCAAATGAGCAGCAGCTGTGCAGGCAGGTGGCTGATCCCTGAGCGGTGAGGAGATCAATAGAGGAGAGGGGAAACCCCCGGAGGGCATCTGGTGGTCAGGTGAGGCTTTGTGTCAAGCACCGAGCTACACAAAAGTGCATGTTGCAACAGGGATACGGCTTCTCCCCTATCGCATAAAAAAAATAACAGATGGCCTTTTTACGCAAGGCGCTGCACTGCGGTGCCACAAAGTTGTAGAAAACAGCCACAAAATCAAAGTACGGTGTAGTGCTGCAGTCTTTGTTGCTTTCTTCAGCTTCACTTGCAGCCAATCAATCGCCGGCACGATGTAATGACAAACTAAATGATTGGTTCAGGGCGAGTTGTTTACTGTACTGTTCAAGAGTCAGTTTTTCCTTCCAGATATAAATTTGTGAGTTGCAGGGGCAGCGGTGTTTTTGAAGTGAATGTGTGAACATGGCCTGACAGCCGACTCCTCAGCACAAATGACCAGCATCTTGGTGTGTGTGTGAGTGTGTGTGAGGCAGAAAGACACACAGAGAGAATAGTTATGTTGGCTCTAAGGCTCTGAGGTTGTCATATCTTATCAGTCTGATTAGGACTCAAACTATTATAGTGCCTTGACTCTCCTCCTCGCTTATTCCTCTCCTCACTTCACCTCCCCATCTTTCTTGTAGCGCTGGAGAAGAGCAGCTCTTTGCTGTCCTTTCCATTCGTTCTATATCTCCACCTCTCTCATGACATCAAGTCTTTCTCTCCTGCTTTCTTTCTCTCTTGTTGGATGACTTCAAAGTCTGCTCCACCCACTCCAAGGAGATCCAATGCTGTCGACATCAACATACATTAACCTGAAACCGTTTGGATTGATAAACAGAAGAAAACTTTTTGGATGCTCAACGACGACTCTCAGTAAACACTCATGAGAAATCTATCGGCAGTAAAGATGTGGCTGTGGGTCACTCTGCTTCCTGTTATAAGTCTGTGCACATGCTTGGTTGCATACTGTGTGTGAGGTGCGCTAATATCTTGCAATCACTGAGACAGAGACGACAATCATTGCTGCTGTGATAAATTCCAAGAGAAATAATTAATACACGAGTGATTGTGGCACGATGCACTGCATACATGAACACTGTTTATAAGGTTTGGTTGATACTTTATATTAGTGGGAACTCAAAACACAAACATCTAAAGAGAACTGGTGCAACACATGTAAAACAAACCAGCTCCAGGCAGTGGAAGCAGATCTGTTGTACGTATATAAAATATATCATCCAATCTTGCATTACTCCTAAGTAGATATTCATCTGCACTGCTGTCATGTTGGAGGATGTGTGGTGAGAAAAATGTAGATCACACTCAAGTGTTCTGGGAATGTTTGAAAAAGTATTGGAACAGAGTATGAGCAGAATTGACAATGATATTGTATTTCTCAAGCCCTGCATGGTGCTATATTTAGCTAATCTGATGCAAGAAAATATACAAACATGATGACAGACATCTCTGAGTGGCAACCAAGAAGGCAATCATGAGGAAATTGGCGTAAAGAGGACCCCCCTCTATACTCCGAGTAACTGGCTCAACACAGTTTGAGAGATTTATAATATGGAAATTTGTTGTTTCTTGAAGCTCAACTTTTCTCTCGCTCCTCTCCTCTCCTCTCACCCTAATCGATCACTGCAGATGGCCACCCACCCTGAGTCAGAGGCTTCGTTATAATATTGGTAATATTGTAAAGTCCTGACCTGAACATGGAAAGTGTCCTGAGGTGACCCTGTTGTGATTCACTGCTGTATAAATGAAACTGAACTGAATGGTAAGACTCACATGTTTTGTGAAGTTAACAATAATTAAATTCACTTAATCAACTGCAAAGGCACAATACAATCTTTATATAGTAACTTACATCATTGTTATCAATAGGTTGTGGACTACAGTGACTAGTTTTTGTGTTTGTTTGGTAAAAATGATCAAATTTATGTTAAAAAATGCAATTAAAAAACAGTGAATGCTAAAACATGTTAAGTGGTTTGGTGTTTCATTCCTAAAATGTTGGGAGACATGAGAATTACTAAAAAAAAAAAAGGTCAAAACTTGAACACCAGAGGCTGAGAAATCATGAATTTTCATCCTGAGTCTCATGATTTTGCTTGTTGTCATTCATTCCCATTGTTTCAGACCAGCCGCTCCCTTCCCACCCCTCCGCTCATCTGAGTCCCCTTCACCAATCAGTCCTTTACTATTTATAATCCCCGTTCACCACTTCACATTTGCTGGATTGTTTGTGCATCTCTTGAGTATTTGGTGCTTCCACTTTCTAGTTTTATGTTTCTCTGCTCATGCTTGGCTTGATTTTTGGACTCTTCCTGTTATTTTTTGTTTTGTTTTAAGGCCTGTTCGTTCTTGTGTTTCCAAACAGCTCGTCTTTGTTACTAAAGCCTGCAGGTGTATTGTGCTTTTCAGCTGTCTTACCTGAACCCCACTTAGCACCCTCGCTATGGTCAGGCTCCAAAAACTCTTGATCCTACATTTCCCATAATACAACTCAGTGGTATCTTTTGTTAGATCCATCCTGCCTGGGTAATGTCCATGTGTCTCTTTAGTGTTGCTGTCCTGCTTTTGTTATGGATTACTTTGTATTTTGTTACTAGTCTGAACTTATGGTGCATTTACACTGGTACCTACTCGCTTCGCTTCGTTTTGGTTTTGGCGCATTTACACTGGCAAAAAAGTACCTGGAAAAGTACCTGGTACAACTTTTCCTACCTCCTCTCCTGCAGTTCCAAAAAAAAGTACCAGGTCAGGTCGGAGCAGGTACTAAAATCCTATTCGTTGGAATCGTCATTGAGTCATTGCGCATGTAATCTGTCCCTGCAAACACACCATTTTAAAATCTTCGGCAAACTGTGCAGACATGTTTGAAATAACAACAAGAAGAGAAATGGCGTCTGTTAGAAATCCTGCCCCATGGACTCAGGACGAGGTGCAAACCTTTCTGTCATTAGTCGCCGATAAGAAAATTCAGCAGGAGCTGGACGGCGTGGTCAGAAACAAAAAAATCGCATAAAAGATGACGTCACGAATGACGGCCAGCTACACGGAGGAGGGACTATCCTCGGCAATGTAAATGCAACTGAGGGGGGCCGATCCCGAGCGATCCGAGGCAAAGCGAAGCGAGTAGGTACCAGTGTAAATGCACCATTAGTCCACCTACTAGTAGTCCACCTCAGTCCACTTACTAGACCTTGATTCAGTACAAAAAGATTCAACTAAGATGTTTTCTCACAGCAAATATTTGGACTTAAAGCAGAAAATGCACACATGCAATGACCTGTATGAACTATTCCTGAGTGAAGTCCAGCAACAATTAATTTCTTTTTTATTATTAATATTTAGCAACATGTACTTAAACCGCTGTGAAAAAGTTTCTTCAACAGGACCCGAAATTTGACATTTGTACAGATCTAACTCCCGTAGTGAGCAGAGATCACGGTGTAAAAAAAACCCCAAAACAACAGCTGCCGATGTTTTTAAAAAGTAGGGACCGACCGAGCCACTGTGTATGCAGTTTCTCTGTATGACTCCCTTTTTATTGCTGTGAAGGTGCAAGATCAGAAGAAAAAGCTGAAATCAGTGACGCACCTGGAGTCAGCAGCACTTCTGTATTGAGAGCGAATTGACAAGTGAGAAACAATCTCGGTGTTTGATGCGATGTGTTTTATACATCACCTCAGATTTGAAAACCCCTCCAGAATTTTTCGCAGCATAACTTTCCTGTGCCTTCCTCGCTCTCTCTCTCTCCCTCTCTCTGTTTGACACCCCACCCCCATATCACCCCTCCACACACACATACACACACCACCACCTCCCCACCCATACCTCTCCATCTTAAACCCTGTCCTTGTCTGCGTACACTCGCTCCCTCTCAAAACCACGAGGTGTAAAGTTGATTTACTCCTGTTGTTCCTCAGCATGCCTCTCTTGGCTGGGAGGAAAAAGTGTGTGAGTCCTTGTCTGTAAGAGTGTGTATGTGTGAGTGAGAGGAGATTAAAAAAAAAAAAAAGAGTGAGGTCTGAAGGCAGAGAAATAGTTCCCCTCAGTGTGTCGGGAGTAAAGTGGGCATATGTGTGTGTGACAAAGATCTCAGTATAAATAAAGAGATGAAGTAGACATTGTCCAGTTAGGCATGACTGCTCTACTGGCTTGACACTGTTACGAGTGTGTGTGTGGATTTGGGAGTGCGCGCGTGAGTGTGTGTGTGTGTGTGTGGGTGGGTGGTGAGGGTGTTAAGGCATGAACGCACTGCTAGCTTGTCACCATCAAGGGTGTGTGTGCATGTGCGTGTGTGTGTGTGGTGAGGGATGAATGCACTGCTGACTTGTCAGAGTTGAGGATTTTCCTGCAGCAACTTTGTCTCGTTCACAAAGTGGTTTTGTGAAGTCGCTCTGGATAACGGCATCAGCTAAATGCCAGAGATACAAATGCAGAAGTGCATACGGCTGTGTAAGCATAAATGCAGAATTTTGCAGACGCAATCTTATAAGTCTTGTTCGTACACGGGAGATTTATAGCGCGAACTGTCGGAAATGACACAGATAAACTTTGCCCGTTTGTCCTGGGGTCATTGATTACATGACACTTACATTTGACACTTTCCTCTGTCTTTTTAAAATGTTTATAAGTCAAACTGTGTGACGACTAACAATTTCTAATAATAAAATGATTGCAGTTTCTGTTTCAAATGACCCTGTTTTGACCCTGGGACATCATTTTAACCGTTGTTAGCATTATTTAGCTGCTCGTTAGCGGTGGTGTAATTATTAAATGTCAAGTGAGTAAATAAATGTTACAAATTTTTGTCTTAACTCCGGGGCTTTTAAAGTGCTGTGTTTGAAAGGTCAGAAGTATGAAAAGGGAGGTATCCATGGCGACGCAGTCTATAAATGAAACCACAATAAAGTTTCTAATTTTCTATTTTCTTTCTCTTATTTCATTTAATTAGATTTCAAGAAGCTGGCAAATAATGTGTAATATTACAAAATAGACCAGGTTAGCACGAACTCAGTAAGTAACTTAGTAAGTACAGGATGACTTCTAAGAGCACATAAGGTCTCACTTAAAATAGAGAAGAGTGCCAGACCTCTCTCTAAAGTGCAAAACTAAAAGTGTAAAACAAGCTATGTATGCTACACAAGTGTTTCTGCACCACACACACATATATAAAATACAGTATATAATATATGCACATAGCAGATTCACACTTACCGGCTCCGTCAGCTCGAGCACATTAGCCCTGTACGTGATGGGACTGCAGTCACGGGTGTTTCCCACAAGCGTACAGGGCAGAAACATGGGACCCAAGTCATCACCATCCAGCACATCCACGGTTAGTGTGGTGGTGGCTGTACGACGCTCACTTGGATAAGGGGCTCGATCCTGGACACAGAGAGAGAGAGAGAGAGAGCTTTAATTTGGCTTTTTGGATGATACTCCACTATTTGACATACAGTATCTGTCACATTTACACTTCATTAGGAACATACTTCTAGTGTCGTCGTACTGCATGTGGTTCAGCCTCTTACTGCTGAGAGACTTTAAGAGACATGAGCCAAATTTAAGAAAATACCGTATTTTCCGGACTATAAGCAGCTCCTTTTTTCCGACACTTTGAACCCTGCGGCTTAAACGCTGGTGTGGCTCAGTATCGGCGGCACGAAGCTTGTTAGCTTTTTACAAGCTAGCAAGCTCCGTGCCGCTGATACATTTAGCCTCGTCACATCAGACCCGGTCAGAGTGGACCACATGAAACTGTTTGAATAAATTCAATAGCGGCTTGTAGACAGGTGCGCTGAATAGTCCGGAAAATACGGTAGATATTCAATAAAAAAATAAAAGAAAATAACATTTCAAATAAAGTACAGCGTTTGAAAAACAACTTAAAAAGTGTGCTCCCACTCCCATCTGTTGGTGTTCAACCGGTGGTCGAACAAATGTAAAGAATGAAATAAACTGAATAATGTTTAACACCTTTCAGCTGTTCACGAGGCACAAACATATTGATTAGATAAGACAGGAAACATTTTTTTTTCTTGTCCTTGCATCTGCTACCAAGTGATTTCAAGTCTCCCTGTTGCCAGGAGCTTGGCCTTGTTGGTGTAATTTAGAAAAAAAAAAAAAAACATGGCATAATTATACACCAGCTTATATTTATAAGACCATATTTTCTTTGTAAATCACAGGAATAAAGCCAATAACTTTTTTTTTACATTGTGTATTTGCTTACACTGTTTGCATCTTGTTGCTCTCCCCCAATTTCTGATACACTTTTCAATGTTTGTTTATTTACATGCATTAAATTACACACATTGATGAGATGAGTTATGAGAAACTTTTATCAAGAAAATAGTGGTGGACTTTGCTTTTTTGGTGGATCTGTATAGCTTACCACACCCCCTTATGATTTAGCATACATCTGAGCTGTAGAGAAAACCACAGTTTATTTTGTTTCCTAATTAAACAGCAATGTTTGACACTA
Organism: Pseudochromis fuscus; assembly: GCA_900323345.1. Classification (NCBI taxonomy): domain Eukaryota; kingdom Metazoa; phylum Chordata; class Actinopteri; family Pseudochromidae; genus Pseudochromis; species Pseudochromis fuscus. The sequence continues at coordinate 84,760 of OOFC01050816.1, read as the reverse complement.
CTTTTTTCATCCAGATGGTGAATCTTTGAGGAAAATATATTAAAACAGCAGTATTTTTAATGACATTCAAACATTGCCAGTTAATTAGATTTTAGAGAAACTGAAAGTAGTTACCTCTGTGACCCAAAACCACACAGGCCTGACTTCATATTCATATCACTCGGTGCTCGTCTTCTACATAGTTTTAAATATTTAATATACCGCAACTGTAAGAGGTGTTTCAAAGAGTATTGATAATTACATTTGCACTACAATCATCTGAATAGTCTTGGTAATAGACTGCAATTAAACTGCTTGTATTGTGCAATTTTTGAAGTTATGGAAAAGATAATTTAAAGAAAGCAGCTTTTTCTATTTTATCCAAATAAACGGTGCAGCTGGTGGCCTCACATCTCAGACAGAAAAATAGTGCTAATAATAATAATAATAATAATAATAATTCTGTCAATACTTTCCAAGGCAAATACCAGCATCATGTAAAGGTCTGAGGATTGAAAAAAATCTTTAAAATTCACGACCTTGAGATACTCAAAATGTAAAATGGATGTGCTCACACAGTATGAAGTTCTTACACTGAATAGGACCTTCAGCAGACCTTTAATCTGAAGGAGCTAGTTTTCAGTGAGACCCTTATGAAATATCAATGCAGTTACTTCAAAAGAAACACAGTCCTCACCAGACGCTGAAAATAAAAGAGTCTCAGAAATTTGTATTTCTCCTTAGGCCATGTGTCATCACTGTTATGTGCACACCTCTTTAGATCTAGTGTTACTGTCCACAAAGAAAACACTTCATGGGTCTGTTTATCCAATAGGTTCATATAACTGCTGTGTTTGAGTTTCCATTCAAAGATTTCATTTAGATAATTTAATTCGGATATACTCCGTTTTCTCTTTTAAACTTTTAAAAAGGTCTCTGACAAAACTGCCAAGTCAGGAAATCTTCAGTGAGCTCTCCACTGACAAATCAATGCAACCACCACATATCCACACTTTACTGAGGAGGAAACACTCTGTAGATAACATCTGCTATTCTAAGTTTGTGCAGGTCATCTAGATTCACATCTACTTTGCTTTATGTGCAATGGCGTCTGCATCAGGTTGCGCTAGGTTCACATTATTCAGATAAAATGTTTTCTGCCATTAAATTCATCCTGGGTTTCACAAACTTAAACATTTCACTTGTGGAAACCAGATACGTGCATAAAAAACATAAGAAGAATAAACTTGTGCTTTCATTTTGTTAAAATTCCTCTTTTCCTAATATTTAATTACACTTGGGAAACACTTAACTGTGAGCGTAGTATCATTACACTCTCAATCAACTGTAAAAGAAAAGAGTCCAGGGAATAACTCCTTTAAAAAAAGGACTTTACATATTTATTGTTTTTGTTTTAACAGAGCAGCCAGAAGAGCAGGTTGTCCAAAGCTAAACTAAAACTATAAATGATCTAATTATATACTACATGCACTGCTGAACAATAAAGTAAACTACAAGGTGAAAATAGAAAACTGCCTCCACAGTGAAGCACTCACTATTTCCATTGAGACTTTAATTCTATTTCATGTATTTAATGTTTTACTGTATTTTTATTTGATATTTTTAGAAATCTATCACTTTTCATCCAGAAAAGTCAGACAGACATACTGCACATGGACAAAGGATGAAGCTAAAGTGATGTCATCTGTTGGTTTGTGGACATTGTGAAGTTTGGCTTTCTCACCATGTTGGTAGCAGACGTGACCATATATAGATATTAAGGGAGGAGGATTTGTCCAAGGTGCATGAGACTCGAGTTCAATCAAGCTAATAATGCTCCTAAATATTTCCCTTTTTTCAGCCTAATATCTACTTAATAATTATTTTTTCTTGATGGACCACTGATAACAAGAAGTTGGCTTGAGCAAATGACACCACAATGATTGAAAATGCTGATTTATTTCAGAAGAAATAGTCCCCCAACATAAACACATTGTGTTAGTTAGTGTAGAGCAGGGGTCCCAAAGTCCTGCTATGGAGGGTCAACACCCTGCAGGTTTTCTGTCCAACCATCTCTCCAGCAGCTGATCTCACTGATGAGCTCCTTCACTCAAACTGAAGGACGTGTTGATCATTAAAATCACCTGCATTAGTGACCGGCTGGAAAGAAAACCTGCAGGGTCTCGACCCTCCATGGCACGAGTTCGATACCCCTGGTGTAGAGGCATTGCTTCACAGATTTTGGGGCAGAACTAGACAAACTACCACTTTCCATTCTCTTACAAGATAAGTCAAATTATCTGGCTGCTGGCTGTAACTTTGTATAAAAAGGCTGGTATAAATTTTTTTATTCAACCCTTAGAAAGAAATCATTTTAAGTATATCACCTAAAACGCTGTCAAGTCAATCCAGGTTTTGGTTTTTCTTCCATAACAGAACAGCTGGAAATGTCAACCTTATTTCAAGGGTTCTCTTGGTGGCGGCACTTGGTCTTTTCGCCTCAGTCTTTGCAAAGAATTTATATGCAGCAAATTCACAGCCACTCAAAACACTCTTAATATTGTATTCAGATGAACAGTGAATATGTCAGCCTTTTCAAGCAGCCAGAAACACATTAATCTTTTAGTGTACTGTTGACTTTTAATAATGCTTTCAGGGTAAATGGGCCTTGAGACATATGAATATTTGGCAGAATACTTTG